>CANUEY010128625.1:0-74360 GCA_948099555.1 Croton setiger
AATTACAAATTTCCTTAAAATTCTTTTTAATTAGTTGGATCCAATTAATATAATTTATATAATTAGAAGTCTTGAATTGCAATAAAAAGAAAGATAAATCTAATTACATATTTCTTTCCTATTAAGAATTGAATCTATTATAATTATATTCATTTCTTTACTACACATTGACTTTTGACATTTAAATTCAAAGAGAAACACTCCAAATATATCCTTTTATACTCTTTGTAAAAACATGTAAATATATTGATAATAATTATTGTTTACAAAATTTATTTATTTTATTATTTTTTTTTGGAAATTTGTTTCATTGAATCAATTTGAAATTAAAATCATTATAAAGGAATTAAGATTTTTGGAAATTATAATATTTCGTTGAAATAAAAAATATTTGACCATCGCATATTTAATTATCTATTCAATTTAATTATTAAATATTGATATTTAATTAAATTGTAAATAAATAATATTTAATTTAAATGGTAAATAATTAATTTTTTTAGTTTGATAATAAAAATTAATTATGAAATTTTATTTCTCTTTCTAATTAATATTTTAACTAATACGTTTATTCACACTTTTTTATATTCTTAATTTCTTTTATCCAGTAATATATTTTATTATAGAATTTAAATGATAAAATTGTAATAGTGGTCAATCTAAAAAAAAATTAACAACAATTATATATATTAATTGCATCTCTATATTTTTTTAAAAAAAATTTAAATATTGAAAATTAAAAATTTTCCTATTAATTTTGTAAAAATAAAAAAGGAAATGGTATATCAAATTTAAAATTTGATTTATTATAATTATAATAATTTATGGAAAACATTGAGTTCAATATAGATTTTTTTTTTTAAATATTACATTTCATGTACCAAAATTTAGAATTTCATGTTGTTAAAATGGAAATTTATTTATCTCATTTTAATATGACAGTTTAAATTTGGGGTTCCTCCTCCAGTGACCGAAGAAGATAGTGCCCTTAAGGAGCTGTGTCTTGAAGCATGTCCTATAGCAAGTTGATAAGCCAAATTTCTCCAAACATTGATTCTCAGCAGCAGTGTCCTAAGGCATAATTTCTCACACATCTCTTTCGAGTTTTATGGTGATTTATTTTAGAAATGTGATTCATTATTTTTATTCATGATGTGTTCATTACTTTCTGTAGTGGATTAGATGCTCTAATAGTGAGTCTTCCCTATTAAAAAGGAAAGAACAATGTTTTTAACGTGTTTGTGATTCTTGCATTATAGAAGTTTCTAAGCAATTCAGTCTCGTAATGCATATGATGTTGGTCACAACATAAGAATAAGAATTTCAATCTATAATGAGAAAAGGTTGAATTTTTAAGCTTTGATGATGTACCTGATTTCCTGCAGGTTATTTGTTTAGTTAGCGTGAATTGATATTTTTATCAAACTGCACATCTCTTTTGAGTTTCATGGTGATTTGTAGAAAGGTTAGAAGATGGAGAGTTGCGGTTACTGAATTGGTAAGCATTTAATTTCTTATTTTATTTGTAATTTATGTTTTATTATTATTATTATTATTATTATTATTATTATTATTATTATTATTATTATTATTATTATTATTATTATTATTATTATTATTATTATAACTTTCCATATTAAAATAGTTCAAAATTAGTTACTACTTCTTTTATAAACTTTCCATATATTATTATTATTATTATTATTATTATTATTATTTATAACTTTTCATATTGAAATAGTTCAAAATTAGGTACTACATACTTTTTATGAACTTTTAATAATAATAATAATAATAATAATAATAATAATAATAATAATATTATTATTATTATTATTATTATTATTATTATTATTTATAACTTTCCATTTTAAATTTAATTCTTTAAATTGAAAATGAATGTTATAGAAAATGGTAAGAAATATTTAAATGTTAAATGTTAAAAAACATTTAATGTAATGCATAGTTTATTTAAAAATATCAAATTAGAAATAGTTTTCTAACCCAAAACCTTATATATATAGATATATAGATATTACTATTATTATTATTATTATTATTATTATTTCTAACTTTCCATTTCAAATTTCTTTCTTTAAATTAGAAATTTTTGCAAGTTATTAAAATGAGTATTAGTGAAAATGGTAAGAAATATTTAAAATGTTAAGAAGCATTTAATGTAATGCATAATTTATTTAAACATATCAATTTAGAAATAGTTTACAAATTTAGCCCAAAACCTTGTTATATTATATATATATAGATATAGATATTATTATTATTATTATTATTATTATTATTATTATTATTATTATTATTATTATTATTATTATTATTATTATTATTATTATTATTATTATTATTTCTAACTTTCCATTTCAAATTTCTTTCTTTAAATTGAAAATGTTTACAAATTATTAAAATGAATATTAGAGAAAATGGTAAAAAATATTTAAAATAATAAGAAACATTTAATGTAGTGCATAATTTTTTAAAACATCAAATTAGAAATAATTTTCAAATTTAATTCAAAACTTGTTATTATATATATATATAGATTAGAAAATGCACAAGAGCTCTATAAAAGGGTTTTAATCGAATTATAATCATACACAAACATTAACAACTAATTATAGAAATCAAGATTCGAACCAAACGCCAAACATGTCTGGTACTCATCATCACTCTCCAAATCAATCTCAATTTCAAGATTTCTTTTCTCCTCCTTATAATGTTTCTGCTGATTCTCAAGAACATAATTTTAATCAAAACCCATACGGTACCCTCACTATACAGCCCCTTCAAACCAAACCCCATATTATGAATTTCCTATTCTCTCTGATTCCCAACGTTCAAATCAAACTTCACATTATGCAAATCAAGTGCCACATTCCTATAATTATTCTGCTCCTTATAATTCCAATAATTATGCAAATGAAGTGCCATCTTATAATTACAATTATAATAATGCTCCAGTTCAACAGCATCCCAATGATCCTTATTATATGACACCTAATGGTCCTGTTTATATAGCTTCACCAATTCAATCAGTGCCACCTGCTCCTGAAGAAGGCCCTTCTCAACCTCCACGTCAAAGTAATTTTCCACTCAAGGAAACTGAAATCTACACTTATGATGAAGAAACAGGCAAATTTAGCAAAAGAAAGAGATATTATCGTGATGATTAGAATTATTAAAAATTAGAGCACTTAACAAGACAAGGCATTTAATATTAGTAGTATTCTTGTTTAAATTTTATTTGATAAGAGTTAATATTAGTATTAGTAGTAGTAGTGGTGGTGGAAGAAGAGGATACTATGTAAGTTTTATATGATTTACCATCATCTAATGAAATAAACAATATTTAATTTTTTTCCCTACAGAATTGGTTAAATTGGATTTCGCAGCAATTTAATGATAGTTTAAGTTTTTTTTTTGATAGTTTAAGGTTTGTAAACAAACCTTAAATGATAGTTTAAGGTTTGTTTACGGCCAAATCAGGGATTTTATTTTTGCTACATAGATTTTGATTAAGTTTGTATTAACTAACTAAATTTGTAAAAATGATTAACGAAAAAATAGATTTGTAAGAATTAAATGTAATATGAAATCCAATCAATTAATTCACAGATTGCTCATAACCTCAAATGTATACTCATACTATTAAATTTGATCCAGTAATACTTGCCGGCACAGCGGGCAAGAATAGTGGGACAGTAGCCATTGATCTATACATTTAACATGATATCCATGGTTACAATTTGGCAAAATTCTAACCTTTTCTCCTTTTCCAAATTCGCCTAGACAAATTGTACAATCTGTCACAGGAATATTTAGCTCTGACTCGTATGCTACTACCGGAATCTGCTTCAACGTGCTTTTTCTCAATCCTGATGAGGCTCCTGAAGTAGCTGTTGGAGCAGTCTCGGAAACGAATCTATACCCACATCTTATCGCGCAACGTATAATAGAATTCAGGCCAAGAGCACATATTAAAGCGCATAATAAAGCTGCTAAAATTATAACCATATTGTTATCGAAATTGGTTGAATAATAATAACTAGGTCTGTCCTCAGGGTAGTCAGGAGGCAAACCTATGTCCAGGAGTAGGCGATGCTGGTGCGGGTAGTTTGCAGGTTTGTCCATGTCCTTTACCTGTTTGATGAAATGTCTAGATGAGTTTTGGAAGAGAAAGCTACAAGTGAAAACTTTAAGGTTCATAATAATGGGTATGTAGATGTAGCAGATAAAATGAAGCATCTGATTTTTAAGTTGCAAAGATAAGAGAAAGGGGTATTCAATTTAATTTAGTAGTTATCCAAAAGATTGGGACCATAGAAATACCAAATTGTTCATAAAATGGTCCTGGTTTAGCTTATGAAGAAGAAAAAGAACTACTTCAAGTGAAAGTGAGATTTTGTCTTATTCCACTTAAAGATTGGTCTAAGTATTGGTCCTTAGATACCTAAAATAAAAATCTCACCAATTTTCCCCTAACAGAAGATATATACAGTCAAATGAGACACTAGATATTTATTTTTGTTAAGGACCAAAGAATGTGTGGTTTGGCAACTGCAACTTTCATACTTGTGCGTGTTTTGGCTTATTTCATGGGTTGGAAGTACATTATTATTATTATTGAATTATGATTATTGAGATTGTAAAAAATTATTTAGGTGGGAGGGAGAATGCATGGATTGGAGGAAGATCTAATTGTATCATTTAGATTATTGGTTTCTTCAATAATCTAATGATAATAATAAATTTTTTTCCATTGTATACGAAGTGGATGTTTATTTTATGGCTTGAGCTTTTCAACTTTTAGCTTATAAAAAGCACTTATTTGAAAAGCAGCAAATTGTTAATTAAGTTTATAAACAGCTTAAAAGTTCAGACAAATAGATACATAGATGTCTTTTAAGTTACAAAGTACGTGAAAGTCACTTTTACGCGAATAAGCAACAGCAAACACCCTCCAAATGCAGGATTGGTTTCTTTCTACTAATGAAATAGAAAGTGACTTATTTGGTGCTTACTGTTCCTTAGTGTCTCATGGCCATGGGCTGTAGGCCATATTCTGCCTCTTTCAGCATTATTTATGAGAAGAGAAAATTAAACAAATGACATTTTTTTTTGTTTTAGTTAAGTAAATAGCACAAAATTTGCTAGATTAACTAAATAGCAAGTTTATAAAAGACATTTACCATTATATCCTTTTCTATTATTTTAGATTTTTTTAATTAAAAATAAATAAAAAATGAATTTATGAAAAGTGCAAAACAGTGTCTGAGAAGATATCCGGTGTTGCGCTCCTTCGTCAGTGCATTCAACCGCCGATTGGAGAGTACTGCTCAAATTTTCTCAGACCGGTGTGTCGTCCAGTACCATTAGTACCGCTGTAGGATCACTGGAAGTTAGCCAAATAACCGATTGAAATACTGAATCGCCACCCCTAAGAAATCGTTTTCCTCCACTTTTTGTCAAGTTCCAGCCATAATTCAGACGTTTTTCACTTGTATTCACTCTAAACACTAGCTTCTAGGGTGGTTTAAGTCGAATTTCGACAAGTTTTGGCAAGAGCATCGCTTCTCCAGTGGCAGCGTTAATCGTGAAACAAAAAGAAGCGATGAAGGATATGATGTTTTGTATTCACTCTAAACACTAGCTTCTAGGGTGGTTTAAGTTGAATTTCGACAAGTTTTGGCAAGAACATCGCTTCTCCAGTGGCAGCTTTAATCGTGAAACAAAAAGAAGCGATGAAGGATATGATGTTTTGTGAAAAATTATACTTTAGTCCCTGAAATTGTTTAATATTTGCAGTTAGATCCTTTACAGATAAAAATGTAAAAAAAATTATTGTTTAGGTGTTTATTTGTAAAAGTAAAATTTATATTCTCGTTGGTATGTAATATTTATATTGATTATGTATTGTTAATATGTAAAAATTAATCTTTATACTCATTTACATATTTTTTACATACTGATGTGTATATGAAAATCCACTTATATACTGTTTTATTTATCGATCAATATATAAAATTATTTTTTATTGATTTTATATATTATTGTGTGTTATGAGTCTTCATTATAAACTGATTTTTCTATAATCATTAATATATATTCTTCATTTTAAATTGATTTATTTTATACAAACCATTTAGTATTTAAATTGATTTTTAGATATCAATCCAGTACTAAAATTTATATGTAAATTAATTTTCACATAATAAGTGAATTGATTTTTATATAGTTATCCACATGTACTTTCCTTACAAATATGAATATAAAAATTTTTACACTATTTCTATACATTATAAATTAATTTATTATGTATAGTTTTTATTTTATATTGTTTTATTTTTATAATATTTACATATAAATCTATATATAAACAAACTCATTAGTATATAAATTTTAAAAAAATAACAAATTTGTGAAAAATTACTAATTAAAAGAGGATGAATATATTAATATATCAATTAGTATTTAAATGAATTATTATATACTTATCAATATGTAAATTAATATAAAAATAAAATTTTACATACAAATAAGTATATAAATGAGTCTAAAAATTGATTTTTATATACTCACAGGTATTTAAACTTTTTATTTTACATTTAAAGACTTAAACAATACACTTTTTTACATTTTAATCCTTAAGGACCTAACTGAACAATAATAAATTTATGAAGGAATAAGTTGTAATTTTCTGTGAAACCATTCTTCTTCTTTGTTTCATCCTCTCATTTTCGTTGATTGAAATACTGCCGCTACCTTCAACAAAGGGTTTCCTTGCTGTTTATGGACGAAAATTGGCTATTCTCATGCAGTTAGCATTATTTTTGATAGAAAACCAACATTAATTCATCTGAATCACGACGTATTGTCACGACGTATTGTGCTGTTATTTTGTTTGGTTTCATTTTCATTGACGGCGATGATGCAGTGCTATGATCGGTTTTTTGGCTGCCTTTTGGTGAGCTATCAGCGGTTTTGAGGTACCGGATGACCTACCGGCTCGAGAGTTTTTGACCGTTATCCTCAAATAGCTGGTTGGAAGCTTATGGCAGAAGGAGTGGCAGCGGTAGCAGCAGAACTACAGCTTTGGTGTCTTCTCCGGCCATTTACTTTAGTTTTTTAAGTTTTCATATTTAATTTTTAATTATTTTTAAAATAGAAAGTGTATTTTTTATTAAAAAAATATAAATGCTGTGTTTAATTTTAAAAAAAAAAAATTTACTTAATATTAAATTTTAAAATTCCAAAATAGACGCGGTTGTGTTGTGTACATTGAGCTTAGCTTTGCGGGACAAAAAACTTGACTAGCTGTAACAAGGGACCGTCGTTATTTTGTGTAAAGAGACACATTATTATTGTATTTGTGAACATAGTATAATGAAATCATAGTTGTATTATATGATTTTATATTGTTAAAACATTATGTAATATAATGTCTGGGGAAAAGTACCATAAAGTCCTTACATAATTAACAACTTAATTTCTTGTGTTTTAAAAATACATGGGTAAATTATATTAGAATGGTCCAAATTATATGAATTTTAATATTTTGGAGTCTAAATTTTAAAATGTAATAGAAAAGGATCTAAAATTTGAAATTATGTAATATTTTAGAGTTCGATATGGATTATTAACCTAAGTTTCGTCAAAAAACATACACGGTTAACACGTCAGGAAATTATGTACAAATGCGCGTTGAAAAAATTTTGAAAAAAATTTTTTTGCCGGCTGTAAATTTTAGAAAATTTTAAAATGAATTTTGCACTGAATTCTATTTTCACTGAAGTTCGCAAAAGATTCATAAAATCGACTAAAAACATTTCTGATGGAACAGATTTTACTGAAAATTTTATTTTTTTTTTGTAAAATGTTTGGAAATATATTTTATGAAAAACAAAAAGTAGATTTTATTGAAATAATCAATTGACGCGTGAACACTAGGTTATTGATTTTCGTAAAATGACTCAACCATTTCGACATTTTGAAAAAAAATAAAATTTTTAGTAAAATCGAATCCCATCAGAACTTTCTTCTAAACTACTTTTCGTTCCCGAGCTTCGTTGAAAATGGAATTAATTCTAAAATTCATTTGAATATTTTTTAAAGTTTACTGTCATGGAAAAAATTATTTTCAAAAATTGTTGGGTGCGCATTGGTATATAATTTTCTAATATGGTAACGAAGTGTATTTTTTGGTAAAACTGAGATCAATAATCTATGTTTAGATCTCAAAATGTTACATAATAATAAAGTTTGGATCTTTTTCTATTACATTTTGGAGTTTGGTTTCTAAAGTGTTATATACCTAAAGTTAGACTCCTCAATTATAATTTATCCAAAATAGTATGTAGTTTGATATTTTAATAAATTAGTCCCTGAAATTTAAAAACTAACCCTATTAGAATTGAAATTTAAATTGTTGTTAGTTAAAGTCTTTCTTCTTTCATAGTGTATATAATTTTGGACAAAAAAATTTACTCAGAGTGCTATCGAAGTTTAGGGTGATTTTGTAACATAATTTATTTAGGGTGAAACTGCAACTAGTTCTAGAGTTTAGAGTGAAATTTTTTATTTTGCCGATTGTTAATTGTTTTTGTCTTAGTCCATAAAGAAAAGAAACATTTGTCCTAATATTATATTATAAAATATATGGTGAATTTTTTACATAATTAACTGTTTAGTCTCTCATATTTATTAAAATAAATTATTTAGTTTTTGATATTTTACATAAATAACTACTTATTCCATAAATATTGATGTTTTCTTTAAAGAGTTTTAATAACAATTTTAATGAAAATAGTGTAACAGAGAAATATACGAGAGACTAATCAGTATATATTTTAAAACATAAGGATTAAATAGTTAATTATGTAAAACTTTAGAAACTTAGTAATACTTTTTCCTAGTTTCTATATGTGTTGTGTTGATTCGGGTGACTTTTATAAAGTAGACAATACATACTATAATCAACGTTACAGATTTAAGTTTTTATAGTAAGAAATATATTAAATATGATATAGAGTAACTGCACAAATAGTAGAAAATTCAGTTTAATTTAATTTAAGTAACGATTATTTCTATTTAATTTCTCGAGAACACGTAAAAGTCATCTTTAGATTCCGTAATTCCATATTTATTTTTCATCAAAACTCACGTCTCAAGATGTTCCACAATGATGAAAATATAATTTATTAATAAATACTCTTCACGTGAAAAATTGTAGATTCGATCCACATTCTTTTGCCTATACCATATAATTAAAAAAAAGTTTTCACATAGACAAATGATAAGTTGGCCATTCCAACAATTAAATAAGTTGTAATTTAAAATTTTAAAGGGATTTTTTTAATTTACAAATGAGACTTTGCTTTGATGGTAAAGCAAATATGAATCTCAATTAGGATTTGTATTAATAGGTATTCCCATTTTTGTTAGATTTATTTTTATGTAGGCATTTGACATTGTTCTATAACTCACAATTTTCCATTATGCATTCACAAAAATTGTAACACTTTAAAAGTAAACATTAGGATGCATATATATTACTTTATATGGGTCGATAATAGGCTATGCATTTCCATATAAGTATATACCAAAAAAAGAAATCTCAATATACCTCTTTTTTATATAAGTCTTCAATCTTTTAAATTAGTTGAAATGTGCTAAAACTTGTATTCCTAATGGCAGAAAATGATGATGAAACGAAGAGAAAGAGAGATGGAAGGTTTTATGATTTCATGGAAGAAAATTTAGGAGAGCTACTTCTAGCATGGAGGAAGGTCCCTCATATTTCACCTGAGACTCCATATCATCATTTCATTGACAATGCTTCAACACATGCTTCTTCTTCTTCTACTACTACTACTACTAATGCTTCAACAAATGCTTCTTCTTCTTCTACTACTACTACTACTACTTCTACAAACAAAAATGATGCAAAATTGGAAACTGCCTCAAAAACACAGTAGTATACTTGAAGAATTCAAATGTTATTTTTAAGTTTACTTCTTTCCTATTTTCGTAATATACTAAATTATTAGAGTGTTGTAGTACTAAATTATCTTTTCAATGATTCCTGATGTTATCATAAATTATTTGTTTATTTTAACTTTATAGCTCAAGTAATTTTGATTTGCTACACAAAAAAATTTCTATTTTTATTTGTGTTTCATGACTTAGACCTAATTTAGAGAAAAAATTTGTTAAAATTTTGACTTGGCGCCTAATTTTGATAATTTAAGCAATGTAAGTATGTTTTATAACAAAAAAATTTTATCCTTTGAAACACCAAAATATTTTATAGGTTCGGAAAAATAGTTTGCGGAATTTTTAACAAGATACCGATCAATTTTAAAATATGGAACAATATAATTGTTGTCCATGATGAAAAATTTCAAGATCTAAAGATGATAATATGGTATGCTTTGCAATTGAAGTGTCATAATAATCAAAGCACAAAAGATGCTGGATGGAACGTCTTAATTCAATAACATTTTTTCCCCATCAAATTATAGTCCCATTTCAGAAACGATAATTAAACTTTGGGTACTTTTATGACTTTGAAGTTTGGAAGCAAGATAAAATTTACCCTAATATTTAGTTTTACGATACATAAAAACTACCCTATTTTAAGCTAATTTATAAAACCTGGTAGTCAAAGTTTTCTTTTGGAAATAAGGGGAAAAACTCCGAAGAATTTAGTGGATTGTACTGTTCTAAGTTTGAATGAAATTATTAGTGTATAGAATCTTAGACTAGTACTAGTTTGATAATTAAACAAATAACATGAATTAAAAAAAAAATTCTAAAATACCTTTGAGGAAAGACAAAAAATAGCTAATAAGATTGGTCTAAGTAGTAAGCAGTTTAAATTCATTTAAAAATGTTTTGGATTCGAGACATATCGTATGAAATTATTCCCGCTGTGAGACTCATTTCAGGCGCACGATGCAGGTTGAGTCTAGATTAAAAAAAAAAAAAAAAAAAAAGAAAGCTTCTCTCCCTTTAGACCCACGTTGGCTCAAATGCATTGTCATTAATTTATGATCTAGTTATTCATTATCGATCACCGTAATCATGTTATTCTTGATCATCCCACTCCCACATCTATCTCTTACGGTTTCTATTCGGAGCACGTGAATTATGTTAACTAAAGTTTCAATTCACCTCTTTCCTTTTTAGAATGAACCAAAAGTTTTTTCGCTTTTAAATCGTTTCATCATTATTGATTGTCTAAAAATAGATGCTCCCCCAGGCTCATGTCCTTCGCTCTTTCTCTTTCTCCTCCCCTCCTTATTTCCGCCTAAAAACATTTTCATATAAATATGACCCTAAATCATAGAATGTGAATAAGTCTGATAACGAATAATACCAATTCTCTAAAGAGTGATTGTGAAAAGAAAAAGAAAACCTATATTAACAATTTGTAGTCGAAGTTAAACAAATTAGGGGCAGGGGTCAATGTCAATATGTAATTGGTAGAAAATGACTCTCTTAAGTCTTCACCTACTTTAGTTGAGTCAACGTGTATTTGCCCACACTTTGAAGTCCATGTCAACCTGTCAAAATAATTAACTATTTTTATTTTCAATTATAATTTATTTTTTGGTTTATTTAAAATTTAATTGCTTTATATATTTTTTAAATAACTTTATTTTATCGTTATATAGTTATTACTTTCCCATAATTGAAGTCCGGAATAGAAATGATCTTTCTTTAAATGTAAAGAAACCAAATTAACAATTTAATTTTACATATTTTATATCAAAGCCACTAAAACGTAATTTAATGATAATTGTATATATGACTCATATGATAAATCTAAATTCTAACCATTTCGGATTAAAAAAATACCACCGCATGAAGAAATATTCATCCTAAAATTCTCTTAAATAAACGAAACTGAATCAATGAAATGAAAATGTATTATTTGCAGTATATATATATATGGTTGAGTTTGATTAAAAAATTCTGCCAATTTAATGCAAGAAGTCCATAAGAGTGGCTAAACAAAATAAAGATTTTATTCTTTTGACTAATTGATTGAAGGGTTAGGCTCAAAGTCCCCACTTTTTTCCTAGCCATTCCTAGTTGAATCCAAAGAAATTGCCAATTATAATCCATGGAAAATTTTGTCTATGATCCGTACATCCATATACTTAAGTCAGTGACTACCAAATATTTTAATATTCTTTGTTCGCTCCGATTTATATATATGTCGTTCTTATATCTTTTATTTTAATGGAGAAATCAATTTAATTTGGTGGTTATGATTAATGTGTTGATATTAATTTTTATTCAAAATATTAATTATGGTACTTTTATTCATATTTTTCTTAAATAGAATTTCTGTATTTAAATTTAACATTAAGTTTGAAAATTATCTTTAATTAAATCGAACAAAGGAAGTAATCCTATAAACTCCGTATAGTGTAGGTAAGACTTTACGAATAAATTATATTTATGACATGTATTATTACAAGTTAATTAACATAATATATTGTTTATAATTCTAACAATTTATGTTCTATATTCTTTCAAAAAAAAATTATGTTCTATAATAAAATAATATTTTTTTAATTTAATGAAAGGATTTAATTTATGAGTCACACAATAAAGTGGATGAACCTCACCTATCACCACAAATTCTGTTGAAAATTCGAATTCACAACAAACATGTCATAATACAACATACTAATCAATACGCCATACCCTCAATTCCAAAATAATTTTTCTTTGGTAATTGTTTTATTCAGTTTTCTTGGCGTGTAAGATTTGAAGAGCTGACTAACAATTAATTTAATCATCAATTAACTAATAAAGCATAATGTTAGGTATATATATAGGGTCTAATTTGAATTAAAAAATAAGATTGGAAATTTATGGGAGAAAAAAAGCTGCATTGTCGATTTTACACTAGCCACTTGACGGACCATTAAAAAGAAAAACAGGAAGAAAATAATAATTATAATATAAAAATAGATGTAGAAGATAAAAATAAAAAATAAACCATTTATTTTATTTGACAAAAAAATAAAAAATAAACTATTTATGTTTGTAATACATTTCTAGTCAACTCTATGTATATAATATATGGGATTCTAGTAGCAGCAGTTTGGAATTTATCCATTATTTTAATAAATGGGAACTTTCTGGGAAGTTTCTTTAGTATAAAAGAATTTCATTTACCAATTCATATTTACATTTTAAAAGTAAATAAATTAATTTAGAATTTCATGTGAAATTGATTTCCCTTTATCAATACTTATTTTATTTTATTAAGAAAATATATAAAAATAAAGCACAAGATTGAGATGTAATTTGGGACCACTAGCCAAACTATGAAAGGTCTAATATAATGATTTCATCTAATAATAATTATTTTTAGAAATTATATAATAATAAAATATAAACTTAAAAAAAAAAAAGCTATACAAAGTCGAAGAAAGAGAAATATAGTGCCATGGTGCACTACATTAGACCTCTGGAAACCGACAAGAGAGTAACCTCCAAAGCTTTCCAGTCCACTATATATACCCCTGGCTAGGTATCTTCAAATCACAAGTGGGATAGTAAGAAAAAGGAAACGAAAAAGGACTAAGATGAAGGCAATTAGGCCAATCGCTTCCTTGGTTTTGGTAGTGATTGTTGCTATATTAGCGATATGGGAAGTCAACACAGCAAGTGCAGGGCTTAGTGCCGCGCAGTGCAAGGAAGAAAGGAGTCTCGGGCTTAATGCTTGCAAACCAGTTGTGTATGGGAGACGGCCATCGCCGCAATGTTGTAAGCGTATACGAGTTACCCATATTGAATGTGTTTGCCCTGCTGTTACCACTAAATTAGCTGCTCTTATTGACGTTAATCGTGCCGTTAGAGTTGTCGAAGGTTGTGGTAGAAGGGTTCCTCGACATTTCAAATGTGGAAGTAAGCTTTCTACGTTTCACTACTTTTCGTTTAGTCAATTTAACAAACATCTTGAAGGTGATTTTTAATTTTGTTGCTTTTTCTTTGCAGGTATCACAACTCCTTGAAAATTGCCTTCGATTTTATATACTATGCTTTGGAATTAGTAATATGTTACATATAAAATCCTTATTGATTATTATGTCAATGTATGGAACCAATCTGATAATCAAATATAAGTTCGACATTATTATATTTAAAGCATCATATTCTTTAAAAGGGACCAAAGATCCATAACAACCAACATCACCTATCATCTTCAATTGCAACTCAAATTTAAGTCATTAACATTGATTTCCTCCTTTGCCACTTTCTGAAATTACAAGTATTAAATGAATCACAGAACCACCTCCTTTGATATTTTTCAAATCATTATCTAACATAGCACTATCTGAAATCGTTACCAAACTCGTGCATTTCTCTAAGCTCTAGCCATTCAGTCCTGAAATCGAGAGCTCAACAATAATCGACCGAAGCCTCAGGCCAGTTGAAGAATTAAAGAATTAAAAGCACTTCATTTTAGGATTATCAATTCCCTAACACTTTAGAATTAAGGTTTTGCAGGATTTTGTATCATCTTTTTGTTTGTGGTAATTTAAATCTGATGACGGAGCCACTATTTTGATCACTAGCAACTGAAAAATTAGTGGCTAAAAAACTAAAAATTGATATAGCAAAATTGCTGAACGACTCAACAATGGCGGATTCAATATTAGCGTTGCACGTGACACAAAGAGTGGCATATTTGCCCAATAACATAAACTCCAAACTTTTCATTCAATTTTGCCATTATTTTGAAATCTTGGTGTAATTGGTGACAAACTTGTCATTTTGGCTCATTTGAACAACACGGTTAAAAATGAGCATAATTAGTTAATTGTGCAAAGTTCAAGGTGAAAATAAGATTTTGGACTTTAAAAAGTGAAACAATAAGTTTGAAAATATCCAAATTCACATATATTTAATTTAGCTAACTCAGTTCAAAATTCCCTTCGTCGAAAGTGGCGGATCCATTCTAAGAAGTCCCTCCTCCCTCCCCTAAGATAGATGTCGCCATAGGTCGAGTTGGCCTAGCGGCTCGGCCCGTGCAAAATCGGTCCAGTCCGTCTCCGAACCGGAAACGGAATCGTACGGTCGACGGTTCAGTTTAGGTTCAACGGAATTTCGAACCGTAACCGTTATAAACTGTGAACCGTTCTCGAACCGCTGGTTAATCATCTTGAACCACCGGTTAATTTCTCATGAACTGCTGATTAACCGATAATTCAACAGACCGGTTACAGTTTAGCCCACTATTAAACTGTGGCCCGACGGGCTGCGGTCCGGCCCGTGGCTACCTCTACCCTAAGATATCTAAGGAAAAAAAAAGTAATTTGATTTGACTTGATAAATAAAGAGATATTTTGATTAATACAGTGCAACAAAGAAAATACAAATGAACAAATACTCTATTTTCACAAATAGTAAACAATTTGAAATTTTTAATAATATTCCAGAAATGTAATTTATTAAATCTATCACGCTCTACCACTAGGTATTAGAGATAAAGATTAATTGAGGAGAATTTTAGTTACAAGGATGAGAATTATCTTGTTAGTTACAGATTTGTTTAGGTTTATTATTAGATATTAGTTTACTATTATTTTAAATTATTAAAATTACACCTCTTCCAAAGATCATAAAGAATGTCATCTTCCGCAGGCATCAAGAGAGTTCCATCAACAAAACCTAGCTTATTCTTGAAGGCTAAAGATATCATCATTGCTCTAGACCAAAAGTTGTAATTATTTATTCTAGTAAGAGCTAGAAACTAGAAAAAAAAGTAGATGATATTTGTTTGGATGAAGAACATAATGAGTTGACGGATTAGAAATATGATCAAGAGTAAGGGCGGTAAATGAACTGAATCGAGTCGAGTATTGTGCTGCTCGAGCTCGTGTTAAATTCTACGAGTTCGAATTCGAATTGAGCTAATGTTAAATTTCACGAGTTCGAGCTTTTGAGACTCGCAAGCTTGACTCGTTTTGAAACTCGCAAGCTTGGCCTGTTTTAAGCACACCAGTTTGGCTGTTTTATATTACTATTCGAGCTCGAGTTTGAGCTCGCAAATAAGCTTGAATTTGAGCTCATCTCGAGCTTGAGTTTTAGCTCACAAATAAGCAATTCATTTTTAATGTCGATTCAGTGAGAAAATGAAAATAGCAGTTTTAGAAGTGGGAATAGGCTTGCGAGCTTATTTAACGAGCAGTTTGCGAGCCGATTAAACGAGCTACTCGCGAACCTTTTTAAACGAGCTGTTCACAAGCCTCAATGCTTGGTTCGAACTCGGCTCGTTTATTAAACGAGCCTAAATTTTCGGCTTAAACTCGGCTTGTTTATTATCGATCCGAGCATCAAGTCGAGCTTTTATTGAACAAACACTGAGCCGCTCGCAACGGCTCGGCTCGTTTACGTATGATTCACCGTTATAAAATCAGAAAAGGAAAAAATTTAACATTGAAAACAAAAATTGCAAGATAAAAGAAAAAGAGAAACAAGATCTTCCAACAAGAAAAGAATAAACTCTAAAGATTTGAGAAAGAAAAAAATACAAGATATCAAATCTTCAAAGAAGAACAAGTTCAAGGAAGACAAAGATCATAAAATGAATAAATGCAGAAATAGAAATTGAATTTACATCAAGAGAAGTAATTCAGTAACCAGATCAGTATGCGGAAGCTCCATACAGTAATTCATCATCTCTCTGATACTATATCAAATTTGTAAACTAAGAATCATGAATCTCAAATCTAGTGAGAGAAAATATTATTGATAATGGAAAAATCTTATTCTATTACAAGTCTTTTCTCTATTTATACTAAACATTGAGAGAGTAACTAAC
The DNA here is from genome assembly GCA_948099555.1 of Croton setiger. Classification (NCBI taxonomy): domain Eukaryota; kingdom Viridiplantae; phylum Streptophyta; class Magnoliopsida; order Malpighiales; family Euphorbiaceae; genus Croton; species Croton setiger. Next base: position 16,865 of record CANUEY010128625.1, read on the forward strand.
TAATTAATCATTATTGAAAGATTGATTTGGAATCCGCAGCAGCTTCTAGAAGAAGCTTTTGATCATCAAGTCATCTTCCATTCAGCATTGCCATTCTCGTGCTCTTTCAAGAAGAAAAAGAGCAGAGTTTTCAATTTGCTCAAAACATCCGAAACGCCTCGTTTCATTTAGTTCTATATGAAAGAACGCTAAACACACTACAACTGGCTTTCTTTGAAATTAGCCGTTGCTCGTCTTCTTCCTAACTCCGAACGGCTATTTCAATTTCAGAACCACCATTATGAACTTTTGTAAGTAATGCAATTTACATGCATGGTTTCACAAAAAACAGAAAACAACGACTGGATGGTAAAGGAAGATGCAAGGAAAGAAGATGAGAGAAGTACTTAAGAATTACAAAAACAATTTATGTTTGTTTTCGTCTTTGAGAAATGGCTCTCTCATTAATTAATTAAAATTGGCTAAATCACCCACTTCAATCACTTTTACAAAATTTCGTTAATTGCTATTAGTTGAAAACTTCAAATAATCTAAATCCTATACAAACAAACATATCCCAAATAATCTAAGTCTTGACTAAACGGTAATGGAATGAGGCTTTTAGACCTGGTTATGACTCTTGACTCTACCCACTTCTTTACTGGGAATTTACTGATAGGAAAGAATTATTTATTTTAACTGTTCAGTTTCAAAATTGTTTTAAACTACGAATTCATCATAAAAATCTATACATTTATAATAAATTCTTACTTTCATGATTAAATTATTTTCTAGAAACAATCACTTTTTTATAAAAAAAAACATCAATTTTTCTAAATTATTATGATGTACGTTACCCTTTGTTTAGATGGAGGGAACAAAAGTGAAAGGAAAGAAGTGAAAAAGAAAGAAAGTGAAATTGTATTTCTTTTCCATTGAAACTAAATGAGTAGAAATTAAATATTTTTATTTTATCATGTCTCTATCTCTGTATATCCAGTTACAAATAAGCCGAGCCGAGTTTTGTGTTGTTCGAACTCGGCTCATGTTAAATTTCACGAGCTCGAGCTCGAACTTGAGTCGAGTTCTAAGTGAAAGTTTGGCTCGAGCTCGTTTGGAAATTTAAAAGTTCGAGCTTGGCTTGTTTTGAGGTTCGCGAGCTTGGCTTATTTTAGACTCGCGAGCTTGGCTCATTCCATGTTGCTATTCGAGTTCGAATTTGAACTCGCAAATAAGTTTGAATTCAAACTCGAGTTTTAGCTCGCAAATAAGTTCGAGCTGGTTAAGTGTTAGTCAAAAATCAAGAAATTTCATTTTTAATGTTGTTTCAGTAAGGAAATAAAAATAACAGTTTCAATGAAAGAGAAATGAAATAGAAAAAATGAAGTGTGAAGACGAGTGTCTTAGCTGAAACATATTTTTAGTTTGGTATCAAAATGACGTAGTTTTGATAGGCTTGCGAGCTTATTTAACGAGCAACTCGCGAACCTATCAAACGAGCTATTCGTGAGTCTTTTTAAACGAGTCAGCTCGCGAGTCTAACTGCACGGCTAGTTTATTAAACGAGCCCGAATATTCAACTCAAGCTCAACTCTTTTATAAAAGAAAAAGATATTTAAATAAAATAATTATAATAACATCATATTTCAATTTCTCTTCAAATTGGAGAGCCATAGAGAGAAATTAGAGAGAAATTAAACTGGCTTATTTCTTATATTTTGTTGTTCTTCCTTTCTTTTCCCTTCCCTTTTTTTTTCAAACTCAAAAATTTTAAAAAATTTCCTTTCCTTTCCCTCTTTCCTTTCCCTCCATCCAAACTAAGCATTAAAAAGTACAATATAATATGATAAACTGAAACTTTAAATTTGTTAGCACAAAAAATTCATTAACCTACTTAATTTACTTAATATTAGAATTTTAATTTTTTAATTAAAATATATTATTAATATTAATATTATTTTGCTTCATATTTCCTAATTAAATAAAATACTATATATCAATAGATTGTTATTTATTTATTAATTAATTTAATTAAAATATAATGTTAATACTAACTTATAATTAGGAATTTAGGATACATTATTAATATTAATACTATTAGAATTTTTTATTGTTTTTATTTATATTTTTAATTTAATAATTTACTAAATTCATAGTTATCTTAAAAAATTAGAACTAAGAGATATATTTTTGGCAATCGCTTTGTGTGTGTTAGACACGGTTCATATATTTTATATTCTCATTATTTTTATATTTATAATTTTGAAATCTTAAATAATGCAAAATTTTTGAATAAAAAATCAATAGGAGCGTGTTTAAGAATGCGCATTTTATATTCTGTTTTTATATTTTTAAATCTTAAACAAAAAAATATTTGAATAAAAATTTAATTCTAGCATTTTTGTATGTGCTTTGCACGTGTCTGCTCGGGCTGGCCATTCGTAATTTAAATTTCTAATTTTAATTTTTTTTAATTATATACAAAATAAATTATTAAAAGATAGAGAAAAAATTTAAACATACCACTAATATTATTTATTGATAATTTTATTTATTTATAGTTATAGTTTAAAAATATAATTTTAAGTGTTGAGAAACTTTAATTTGATCTAAGAAGAAACAATGTAGTTTTGTGAAGTTTGATTGAAAGCTTATACTTATAAAGTTCCGTAAAAAGGTTAAAATTTTATCTTTAGATTATAAAGTAATTGTAAGTTTACTATAAATTTGTTGTAAATATGTTACTATTATGAATTGAATTTTATAAACCCTTTATAAATTTGTTGTAAACTTATTATAAATTTATTATAAGCTCAGCTAAATTTTACAAAGTTATTATATTATATAGAAAAAACTATATGTGTATATAAGCACTAAATTTCCGTTCTTGCAAAAAACAAAGTACTAAATTTTCCGATTTGCAATATTATAATATTAATACTTGTAGAATATAATTTAAATTAAATTAGGAAACAAAGGAAATCAATATTGAAATGATGGTTTAAAATAGAAAATACTAATAATCTAAATAAAGAGACAACTATATCATTAATAATATAAATTTAATATGAGTGTTTAATGTTACTCTCTTCATTCGTGTTTTTATTTATATTATAGATAATTATTTAGTGCATATATTATTTATTTATTTAGTTAAAAAAGTCCTTTCCCTCTAAATTTCCAAAATATTCCATTAGTTTATACATCATTCTGTCTAAAATGTTAATAATATTATGTGTAAAGTAACATAATATTTTTGAAATTTTAGATTACATGATATTTTAACTTAATAGATAATAAATGCAGGAAATAAATAATTATAACTAACTAAAAATGGGAAATATTAGTTAATATTATAAAAAAATTCATATACTAAATAATTTTTTTCCTCTTATAAAATAGATATATGTTTATTGTTTATATGTTCTTTGCACTTTCAACATCCCCTATTGATTTCAAAATTTTTTTATCACTTTTTCTAATTTTGTTTTCGAGCGGCTAAAAAATACTGTCTTTTTAATATTGTAGACTGTAAAGACTTTTTTAAAGAAAAAACATTTGAGAATCATATAACATTTTTTAATGGACTCTAAAGAGTAAAGTTGGGTGCAAACTAATTTACTCAACCAAATCAGAAATGATAACCAACTTTCAGTAACGGTAAATTTTTAATGATAGACGTTTAGAGGTACTAGTGAATGATTTTGAAAAAAATGAGAAATATTGATTATTAAATTACCAATAAAATTCATTAAAAGTATTCAACCAAAATTATTTTTAATAAAATTGGCAAAATTGATTGCGTGCTTATTTTAATAAATTTAGTGATCAGTAATCAATGATGAATCCAAAAATTATAAATAATCGATTGAATTCAGTTTTATTAAAGATAAATCATAACCTATTAATCAATTATGGATGGATTTGTAACCTGTTAATTAATTTCCGATCAATATGTATAGTTTATTAGTAAGGGTTATCGATTAGTTACTATTATCGGAAAAGACATTTCTGCACCCAATACAATGCATCAATCAGAAAGTTTAAGAAAATATTCCATATGATATTATAACGATATATAGGATAGGAAAATGATTAAATCATCTAAAAAATTAAAATTTTTTTAAATCTCATACGTTTCATTTATCAAGTTACGCATTTATGTCTTTGTAAGTCATATGACGAATGCTCCAAGTATTTTTCGGTCTCCGTTTGGTAGGCACATCCTGCGCTAAACCCCTCCCGGGCCCCATTTTCTCCTAACACGTGTCAACTACCGGTTCATTTTCTCAAACTTCATCTAGCACTTCAAGGACAAACCCGCTAAAATGATTACAGATTTTTTATTTTTGTCAATATTACATTTTCGTTCCGAAAATACCCATCACATTCTGCACTATGTTTAAATATGATGGCTTGTAATATTTGAAAGCTTGGCAGGTTAGTTTGGACTATAGACGAAATGGATGCCTGGTGAAATTTAAAATCCATTTTATTAACCATAAAATCCGAGCCTATAAATTTCTCGCCAATCGCCACGCCCTTACTGTCAACTCAGTTCGCTTCCTGCTCTGTATCAGTACCTGTTCCATCCAAAATCCTGCAAACCGCTCATTCTTGATTCTCTGATATTGATTTGTTACTGAATTTTAGGGTTTTTCTGCCCTTTTGTCTTCTCTACTGGTTCCTTTGCTCCAATTACCATTTGTTTTCGATACAGTTCTTACATTACTTTTTGAAGAATTGAGTTCCAACTCATATTAGGGATTCGAGATGAATCTGGTGCGAGATACTTGCTCTGAACTCTGATTAATGAATATTCATTCATTTCACTTGAAATTTTTTCGCAAATTTTTTGTCTTAATTTTCCTTTAAATCGAAAGTTTGGAAGCTGCTTTCACACCAACTTTTCCAACAATTTTCTAGGAAAATTGTTAATTTTCTCGAGAAAATTCGTGCATGTGATTCTAAAGTTGCTTGTTTTCTGATTTTGTGCTTATCAAGTTACTGAAAAGCTCAAATTTTGCAGGAAATACAAAACCATTCGATTCAATCTTTTGACTGTTCTCCATACGGTGCAAAAGCCTCATCATCAATTGAAGGCAATGGTCTTGAAAGCTTGAAATCTCACGAGGAAAAAGTTAATAGCGCCACTGAGTTCGGAACAAGCCTGATAACATCCATCGCAGAAGACAATAAGGCTCAGTTCATTTCTCTCTGCAGATTTTTCCTTGATTCTAACGAGTTCTCCACCATGAATCAAACATCAATTGTCGCCACCAAGCTTCTCCATCTCTGCTGCTCGTTAGATTCTGTTGGCTGTGCTACGTTGCTGCTTAACGGTGAGCTCGGAGCTGTTCCGTCAATGAATGAGGTGGATTCCGCAGGGATGTCACCTCTGCACAAGGCGGCAGAATCTCTCTCTGCGCGTTGTGTGGAGTTGCTGCTAAAGAAACGCGTCCGTACCGACCTGAAGACAAGAGACGGACGCGGACTGCTACCTCTGGAGCTATCCCTGACGAGAACCAGGTAACTTCAAAAGACAAATGTAGTTATCGTTTTTTGAACAGAAAGGTGAAAAGCTAGCCTTTCTTTTATCAATAATACAAGAGAATTGGCCTTATCTGGCAATGTTGCTTTTTCTATTCTTGGCATATTTTCAAAATACTTCACTTTTTTAGTTTATGCTTCATTTTCTGAACTTTTTTATCTATAATCTTGATTTAATTGCCTGCTGGTCGCTTCAGAATGGATGTTGTTTGGAGCTCCGAAGATCACTCCATTGAAGACTTGGTCGTTCAGCTTAGTGAAAAGGTATGCTATGTAGAAATGAACACGAAACTTTGAATATTTTATGAGACATTTACCCTTTCTTTTAATGGAAAACATAAAGCTCTGAACTCTCTATAATTCAGATGTAGCCTTTTTAGAAAAAGAAAGAAAATTCGAAAGGGAGACTCAGGTCAACATATGTCAAATTATTAAAGAAAGTGGAAAGGGAAGAGTTCATAAAAATTTTGATTTTTTGTTTCTTATCCCTATCTATTTTTTTCTGAGCTACTACACAAGAATTCATTCCTTTCGAAGCTAAGATTGTTTTAAATTAATAATAATTAAAATCACATCTTGATCGATTAGTTTACTGTAATATCTAATCTAATTGTATTCAATAAATTAAGGATTTGACAGCTATAAAGCTTCTCTGTGAGAAGACAAAGGAAATCAACGAGGTGGCGTATGCGAGCGCTATGGAAGGGCGAATCGTCGATCTAGCTTGTCTGCTAGTAGCGGCACAGAAAGTAGAAAAATCGACTTTAGAGTTGCACAATGCTCATTTGAATTCCAAAGAATGGAGATGGATCACCATTTACGAGTGTCTAATTAGAGAGGCGTTGGCTCTCGGCCGTGCTGCAAGCGCAGCCCACTTTAAAGACAACAAAGGGAACTTTGCACCAAGCAAGAGCAAGAGCACCGGCAAAAGGAAGCTTTACCTTTCCGAGATTGAGCTTCTTCAGTTGTTCGGCGCTGTTGAACAAACTAGTTGTACGGACAAAAAGGTGACCTCACCCTTGATCCTGGCGTCTCAGGTGAGAATAGACAGTTTTTTTTTTTTTTTTAATTTGAGGTTGATGATGAATTAACTGTTGCATTTGATTGTGGAAAAGATGCTTTGAGAACAAAAAATAAAGAATAACAGAAAGATGGTGATAATCAATCGGATTCTATGTTGTGACGTCGGAATTAATAAACGGACATGGTGGCCTAAACGTCCTTAATCCTAAGATTGGGCACTTAAGTAAATGCACAGTACCACATGATATCCAACTGCTTTTGGCTTTATTTATAACGACGAAGGACAACAAAAAGAACCATTTTTTGCGAATAATTTCTACGAGATTCACACTGGGATAACAAAATGGTGTGGGGACCTGGCGAAGGCAGTTGGTGTTTCATTCGACTACCAAGTACTGACGGGGACAAAATTATGTCACAACTGTAAAAAATACATATATTTTCCGTGTTACTACTTCACAAATAATTATTATTATTATTTAAACAATTAGTACTAGCAAGTTTATTACAATTTATAGGTGCATCTACATTTTATTCCTAATAATTATGGAAATACCAATTTTTTTCTTTTATTACAGTTTGTCTGAAAGTTTAATTTAGAGTACACATAATTTTTGAAATTTAAGATTTTTCTCTTGATTTTTCTAGCGTATCTCATCTCCCCCTTGACTAAGAGACTAATGGTTCAGAATTTATTCCCTTGCGTTTAGTTCAACTCAGTTTTACTGTATTTTTAGTTGTTACTCTACAAATTTTCAATATCTTGTTTTTACCTTCGTAGTAATGTAATAACTAAACTTTCACAGTAATCTTGGACTGCCTGCATCTGTCATTGCCAGCATTTCATTTCATTGTCGTTGTTATACTCCAAACTGTTGATGTAGTAGTTGGCTGTGTCTTTCACAATTTTTCTGTGCAATTAGCCGCTGATAAGAAATACTATAATGCAGACAGTCAAACAAGTAGTATTGTTTTTAATAACATTTTGGAACTTGCTTGGTAAATTTTTGAAACGCCTGCTAATTTGCTTTCCTTCCCCACCACCACCACCACCACACTTTTATGTGCACTTGCTATAGACACTCAGTTCCCTCTTGTGTACTCTAAATATTATCTCATGTTTGTGCCTCTGTGAACTCTTATTATATTTAAATAAGTTGTCACAAAAACATATTCCAAGTGCTACATGAAGATTGCAGGACATCAAAGTACTAGCACATCCCCTAGATCATATTTTCAACACCAATACAGGAAACTGGAATTTACTAAAAACTGGAATTTCATGTTACATTTTTGGATTACACTGTAATAAATTTGGATCTTTTGTCATTCCAACAGGCTCTAGATGAAGCAGTTTTTGAATTGCTTGTGAAGACTAACCTGGAGATAAATGAAGTGGATGCTGATGGAAACTCTGCACTTATCTGGTGCCTCAAGGCATCAAAGGGATCATGTTCCCAGCAGATAAAGTCCGTATTTCTCTTCCTCTATCACCCTCCCCTTGCACACATATTCAGGCATGCAGCCAAGAGCTCGTGGTAAATTAAGAACCCATTTTCAGCAACTGTACTTCGTGTTTCAGGATTATGTTGCTCCTGCTGGAACATGGTGCTAAAGTGAACCAAAAAAATAAACTGGGGTTAACTGCAGTCCATATTGCCGCAGCAAATGGTAATTCACAGGCACTCAAGGTATGTGTATGCACGTACAATTCCATAGATTTCTTTTTCCAGTTTTACATTCGAAGTTTATTCTTGGCAACAAATGCAAAAAGTTACCAATTGTAAATTTGTCATCCATGACTGTTTACTCTTCCGTTGCACTGCCAGATACTTCTATTGGAGGATCCAGATTGTACCAACTCCAAAACAGAAATAAAAGAAACTCCACTATTTTTTGCTGTGAAGAATGACTCTAAGGATTGTGCTGAGCTTCTTTTGCGCTGGGGGGCCAGCACAGAGGTCTTTAATTTGCGGTTAGAACTGATATTTGTATTTCTTTGTTTAGCCATTTGTCAAAATCATCTTTCTGGGCGATGTTTCCATATTGAATTATATAATTCACATTTCACAGTAAGCAAAGACCAGTAGACTTGGCAGAGTCACAAGAGATGCGTTTCTTGCTTAATGCAACAAATATTAGTCTCAGTAAGTTAGCATGCTAAACTTGTTGAAGGGTTTTATCAAGACAAATTTTCATGCTAAACTTGCTGAAGGATTTTATCAGGGCAAAAGGTACATAATGTGCAATCTCATGTGCCTCATTTTATTGTGCAGCGAATTCTGCTTTCCCCATTAGACAGAAATACACAGCATGGTTACAAGGAGATGAGTTGATTGCAGAGACCCATGAAGAGCTTTCAACCATGAGTGATGAATGTGTCTCCACTAACAGGTGAGACTACCTTGTTAAACCCATGAAAATTCACTGGTCACCATGAGATCTATCTCCCTGGCTTCTTAGCTTTCTACTCCTGCTGCTCAATAGGACTCGCTCAAGTACAAAGACTGAGGTCTGCAAATACTTTGAGTCACCTACCGGATGTGCAAGAGGTGACAAGTGCTTTTATGCGCACAGTGGAGAGGACCTTAGGCAGACCAAAAACAGAACAGATGCAATTCCATCCACTGCACAAAGCCTTGACAGGAAAATTTTTGTAGGAGGCTTGCCTACTTCTCTTGATTCTGGTCAGGGACACATCCAAGTGCATTTTAAGTCATTTAACTTCAAATATTATGATAATTGTAGGGACTGCAGATGTTGCATTTGTTTTCATGTTTTGCGGGGTCATTATTGATTTTTTTTTTTCACTTTTCCCAAGCAGAATCCCTGCATAAAATTTTTGAAGAGAAATTTGGTTTGGTGGATGGTGCGAAAATTATATTAGTTCAAGCGGGAGACAAGATACAATCCAGAGGATTTGGATTTGTAACCTTTAAACACAAGAAATCTGTTTCAGCCGCTGTTGAAGCACAACATATTGTTGTTATGGGCAAACAAGTCGAGATTAAAAGTGCAATGCCGAAATGCCTTTTAGAAGCCGAGCTTGAGTTGCCTTGTCTACAATGTGAACAAGGCCAGTATCCGACACAAGACCGGACCCTTAGGGAGAAAGTTATAAAGGAGATGGCCGAGTGGCAGACACCTGAAGTAAAGGCAAAAAAGGACGTGCTTAGTTTGCAGTTGCCCAGTGAGGAGACTGGAAAGATCTCAGAAGAGGTTAAATCTAAGCCAGCATCATGGGTTGATACATTACTCTGTGATCAATCAAAAGCTCTTTCTACAGATTCTCAAAAGCATAAAAAAAGCATGCCAACATGGCTGAGAACTTTCAAGAAGTGGTTCCCCGACTTCTTAAAGCAGGCAACAATGAGGGATGGAGACTATGCTCTTTCATCTTTGAAAGGAGATTTCAGGGCTGCTTTTGGCCAAGAATTGGATCATGCCTCTCTTGGTATCTTAAAGCTCAGTGATTTTGTAAGATATTTTCCAGATCTTTGCCACATTGAATTTAAGCAAACAGGAAAACAGAAACCAGCCAATCACATGATACTTAAGCCTAGGCCTCCTAAGTCTCATCGGCAATCACTAGAACTTCAAATGATACACAACCAGTCTTCTCAAACAACTGAATGCAGTAGCAATAGAGATCCTAACGAAACTAAAGGTGGCTTTCCGGATGTTCAACTTGTGTCTAATAAGGATGATGACTTGACAGATAGCTGCTCTAAGGTCTCCTGTCTAACATCTGATGATAGTTCAGGTGGCACAGCAGTCACTGTGCCTTCCACTTTTCTTGAATTTTTGAAGCCAGGTACCATCTCTCTTGCCAGAAATTCGCTTTATAGTGAATCAGATTGTGGAATAATAGATACCATTGGCGAGAGAGACGTGGAAGGGAGGAATTCCCATCCTCTGGAGCGACATTTGGTTTTAGAGGCCCTTTCCAGAAAAAAGAATTATACCTCTTTCTTTCTTCGTGAATTTGACTTCTATGATGTGAGTGCTCCAATTAATTTTTGAACGTTATTTTTATGCTAATGTTAACATTTGCATTAAGTAGGAATTTTGTTGATGGGTGGTATATGCAGAACTACAAGGCAAGCATTGTGCAAGGGAGGTGCTTCGGTTGCAAACAGCGTAGGGTGTTGTGGGCCAACTTTCCATGCCGGCATTTGTTGTGGTGTGCTGACTGTAAACAACAAATAGTGGAGGCTGACTTCTATTTTGAGCACAAATGTGTGGTTTGTGATGCCAATGTACAGAAAATAGATTCGATTCCTACGCATGAATGCAACTATACCACGTGTAACACAGCAGCACTAACTGACAAGTTTCCACCTTTTAGTTCTGATTACATGAGAGAGTAAGTCAAACTTTTAACACTACCTGTTCCTGAAGCTTATATCTGCATTCCAGAATTTTGTTTAATTCGTATTGCATCTGATGTTTCTATTTTAACACTTGTAGTCTGTCCAAGATGAGACATCATCTCTTTTGAAGCTGAGGGCAATTTAATATTTTGGTGCGGTAACTCCTCTGCATATACAGGAGAAAAGGCTAAAAGCTGCAGTAGCAAGCAAGGGGGTTAAGTGTGATCTTCAGACTGCTGTAGAACAGGAAGAGGATTTTTTTTTAAAAAAAAAAGGCTTATGAAATCCTCTTAAAATACCTATGATGATGTTCTTTTGTTGCAACAAGGGGTTTGCCTAACATTGCAAGTATTGTTGCCTTTGGGCAAACTATCAACCCCTTAATGCTCAAGTTTTTGAATCCAAGCCCTCCTTTCTCTTCATAATGCTAGAGCTAGTGTAAAGTCATGACTGAATCAAGGTACAAAACGCATAATGAATTTTTTTTTTAATCATGCTGTTGCTGCTTATTCTTCAGAAGTACTGTAATGCCATATTATAAACAATACTATAACCTGTTTTTGTTTAGGAGTTGTTCATCCATAATTGCAATGGTCAATTGTTAGGGTCACTTGAATACATTTTTATTTCAATTGTCTAATGCAGCAGGGTACTACTTAGGTGCGAATAGGAAGAATAAACGTCATTTAGTATTGGGAGCAATCATTACGTGGAGAACCCTACTCAGTTCATTGCCCTTTTGATGTTAGGCAAGTACATACAATACAAAGGCACAGGCTTTTGAGTTGATTATTGAGAAAGGCTTCTTAATGGCACTTAAAGTAACACAATCATGTTAGCAAATAGCAAAATAGGTCTCTAGCGAGGAAACCAAATAGAGTAAAACAGCATCTCCTTGTAAAAGGAGTGAAAACACGATACGAGGCATGATGTTAGAATCTCATAATGGGTACCATTCCTCATCATACTGCACTTGAATGTGAATGACATACAAAGCTTGTAAAAGAAAATGACATCCGCATAAGATATTTATATTCTAAATTCTATATGTAAGCAGATACACAACATTCCCTCCCTCGTTGATGTAATAAAATTAAAGAAATAGTTTGGGTGCTAGAAATTCCAAAATTTAAAGATATAAGTTTCACCTATGATCTCTTTTAAGTTGCAATCACCTCAACAAATGTATATGAGCTATGGTGCCAAAGGGCCGGAAGTTCCTGTCCGCACCATACACGAGACCATTCAGTAACTGAGTTGGTGACTGCACTCTGACCTCTATCTCTCATTAATCACATCTCCGCTGAGGCCACACCCATCCGCTGGGTACTTCTGGATCAGAAATTACATTTGTGTGCAACAATAGACCAGAATTAAGATTCACCTCTATCAAATTATTCAGTTGTGCATACTTCCATAATCCAATCAGCATCTACAACCTGTGGTCACATCAAAATATGCTATACCTTTTAACAAGAGACAACTTAGGTGAAAGGAGAGTCCAAGTATATACTTCTCCAATTGTCAAAGCATTACAAGCATAATTTTCCAGCACCCTCAAAGTTGATCCCTTTATTGTACACATCCAATACAACGACCAGCATGAAGTGCTAGACAACAGGCATTGATCAGAAGAGGAAGAACTATTAATCAAGAGCGTCACCACAACCGAGCACATACCTTCATGATTCATTATGTTGCTACCTCCTCTAAACATTTCTGCGGTGAGTCTTTATTCCTTCTCCTACAATTACAAGGGCATCCAGGGATTTAATCAGTATCCAAAAGAAGCTACGTTATGACACCATTAGGTGCGCACATCCATATATTGGCATGACATTTGCATCAGAAACTGATAGTCATAGTATCAAATATGGAAATTTCTAGTCAACTCTCTCTTAATAATCCCCTTCTCATCTCTTTGTACCATGCTTTGACAGGGAAATTGTGGAACTTTGCGTTTCAAGGTAAAAATATGAAATACCAAATAGGTGAAGAGAGAGAGACTATAGGGTGTCCTTGGTACATGAAACCATTCATATAATATATTACATAGCAAAGGCTTCAAAGCGCTAACAACGGAGGGATATAAACAAAGGAAAATAATCAAGGATGGATCAATATGGAGTCAGCTATTAAGACACCTATGCGTAACAAAAAGTTCATCATCACATACAAAGTGAGCTTAACATTGATTCTATGAAGTTGATCTATGTAAGGAGATTTCATTTTTTTCTTATATAAGATATTGATCATTATTTGACATTTACTATGTTAAGAAAAAATGTCAAAGAACGGAAGAGGAAGTCAGATGCCAACCACAGAAATAGCAAACTGAACATACAGAAGTACTGCAGACTAAAACCAAATCCGAAAGTCTCCTGGTATGCAACATTGGAATGATTTGGTTAGTTCCAGGTGTAATTAACTCGAAGCATGTGAACTTACTGTGCATATTTTTCGATGAGTGACTCGGGCCTCCTGTAACCTTCTTCCTCCTTCTTTGAGCTTGGTTTCTTTCCCCGCCTTGATTCTGGTTTCCAGCAAACATTCATAAGAGATTTACCTAACAAATCAGCAATTGCAGTAGCCATTTCCTCAGCTTTCTTCGCAAACGGGAAAGTGTCCCCTTCAAACTGATTAGACAACCACAAATACATGGAGAGAACTTGGTGTTTTATTTCAAGATCAAGAAGCTCAGAGTCATTCTGAGCAGATCCCTTGGGCACGCCCATCGCTATCCCAACTGGGACCTTCTGAGCATACAAAGAGGCAAACCTTGTAAGATGGTACATTGCTTTTGGGTCTCTTGGATTGACTGGAGCAAAGGAAAAGTTGAAACGTTCTTCTAATGATAATCCCTTGATCTTCTCCAACATATTTGCTACCTTTTTTACATGATCATGCCTACACAGGAAGTATGATCCATCTAGACGGCAGTTTTCACCGAACTTTTCGAGCAGCTTAGGAAAACTAACATTTGGAAGTTTCCCAGCAAATAATTCAATCTGCTCAAAGACAGGGAAGAGACCAACCTTCTTTACGTCATCAAAAGGATGTTTTAAACACTCAATCAAGTAATTCAGATCATCCAAATGCAAGGTAGTTGTGAGACCATCTGGGTAGCGGCTTCCTCTCCTCCCAGCTCTTCCAGCAATCTGCTTCACCTGTGATGCTGGAACCGGAACAATTTTGTCACCATTGTACTTTGAAATATTGTAAAATACTACTCTTCTAATATTGAGATTCAAACCCATTCCAACAGCATCACTTGCAACCAGCACATCATATCCACTATCTTGATCATTGAATAAGTTAGCTTGCTGCCTACGAGTCTCTGGTGGCAAGGCACCATAAATAACACAACAGCGATGCTTCGTGAACTTCTCAATTGCTAACTTAACCTCAAAAATCTCTCTTCTTGAAAATGCAACCACACAATCCCCAGGCCGAACATTTTGAAGATCTCCCAACAGGGTCTTGGCTTCAACCACTAATGGTTTGAACCTTCCATAATGATTTTCATGCAGTTCATCACCAGTTTCTGAACATATCTTTCTAACAATATTCAATACACTAGGATCTCCACATAAATGAATCTCATCAGCCTTTAGGCCGAGCAGAGCTCTTGTCCAAGCATAACCTCTAAATGGATCTGCCATCATCTGTATCTCATCAATGACAGCAACATCGTACAATTCATCTGTTGATACCATTTCCACAGTACAAGCAACATGGTTTGAGAAAGGTACTCTTTTCTTCTCTTGTCCTGTAAGAAGGCTGCAATAAATCCCATGGGTATTCACCTTGTCAAAAATTTCCATGGCCAAAAGCCTCAGTGGACTGCAATAAACACCCTTCTTAGCTTCCATAAATCGTTGCAATGCATTATAAGTTTTACCACAATTTGTTGGTCCACAATGATATATAATTTTTCGTTTCATCGCCCTTGCAAAAGGAAACCATGTGTGTGGCTTTGTAAGGTCTGCAGATTCAACCATAGCTCGAAACCTCTTCATCTCATCAGGAAACTGCTCTATGCAATACTCAACAAACATGGGAAAAAGGAACCTAACAGCAGCATCACTTGGACCAAGTGAAACCAAGTACAAAGCAAGCTCAGAAGAACATTTGTTAAAGAAAAATTTCCGAAACTTCAGAGCAGCAGTAGGAAAAAAAGACATGCCAATATAAATTGCAAGAGCCTGATTTGCAGCCCATCCTGAATTGGAAAAAAAGTAGAATATATCTTGAAGCATCTGCCAATCTGAACGTTTCAACTTATCATTCTTTTCAGCATTTCGAAGCTCTTGATATATTTCCACAGGATCACGGAACTGCACCTTCTCTATACTTATATTTTTATTATTGTCCTGATCTTGATTACCATTATCAGATTCAACAATAATAGAATCAGAAATAATATACTCTCCATTATTGCCAACTCCATGTTCAACCTCATTCTCATTAACACCATCAGAACTAATATTTTCTAAAAAATTCAGACTATTATCCTCTTCTAATCCAGTACTGGTATTATTTTCATCAACCCCATCTTGGAGTGATGAATAAAACTGCCTTCCACTAAACTTCGGGTTCCTATTATGCAACTGGGAAGGAATTACATCAACAAAATTTGTAGAGAATTGATGACAAGGCACATCGAAAGGAGAAGCAAATTGATGAGTTACGAACAGAGAATTGTTGGATTGTCTAAAAGATAGTAACTTTTGATTCGAGAGGAAAAATCTAGAAATTCTTTTTGATGCATAAGCTCGAAGCAGAGAAGTAAAAGGGCCTCTTGCCATTACGCGGTACCAAAGCAAAATCCAAATAAGAAGAATTAATTTGTGGGTATAGAGAAATTTAAGGGGCTTACCAATGAGAACGGTTTGGTCCAGAGAGAAGGAAGGGAGGAAGGAAGGAAAGTGGTGGACAGGGTTTAGCCACCGTAAACCCTAAACCTCGGCCGGCGTTTCTAGAATAGCAAAATCGCGTCTTCTCTTTATTATCAGTAAAAGTGGCACTACAACAATATATATTCAAAATCGTGTCTTTGCCGGTCCAAAATCAAAATTACTTAATTAGGGCGTTTGCAATGCTTAAAAGCATAGTTTAAGTATTTTTAAATTTTAGAAAAGAAAAATCATTTTAGTTTTTTAATTTGTCCTGTTAAATTAATAGAACCATTATTTTTAGAGTAATTTTCAGATAATTAATTTTTATATCCATATCATTTTTAAGATAACATTATCAGATAAATAAAAAAATGTCAATAGTAAAAATCAGATAGTTGAACGAAAATAACCTGTAAGAACAACACATTGGAAGAATGAAATAATGTTGAACAAAACTCCTAAATTTGGCTGTCTGAGTCTGAGGTTATCCCAGCAGAGAAGAATGACCTTAAACCATACTAAGAACTTTCAACTAACCAATATGCACATTATTTTCCTTTGATACAACAAGATACCAGTAATTTCGAAATACAAAAACAAATGCAAATAAATATTGGCAAATAGTGTCAAGAAGTCTTCTCCTCCAGCATTATGGGTACCTCTATCGTCTCACCGCCTCTTACGATCTTCAACGCTACTCTATCTCCCACATTATAATCATCTAAAACTTTGTCTAGCTCTGCTTTGTTTTTAACCTGAACAAGGTCAAACATATTCATCAAAATATCAACCTTTTCAATTGAGATAAAGCAGTTCATTTTGAGTTATCAAAAAATCAAGAATAGAAATTTATGCTTCCCCAGTCATGTTTGATTCACCCTAAATTTGAGAGTGAAATTAATTTCTTGAAATATTATTTCATATTTTTAGTTTCAATTCTTGAGGAGTTCAATTTATTATTTTATACATTAATATGTGAATTTATATTAATATAATCCCTCTTTTTTAAGTAATAACAAACGAATCTATTGATTAACAGAGAAAAGAAGGGTTTCAGTATGAGAGATCTCACAGGTTTGTTGTCCACCGCAGTAATAATATCACCTAGCACCAAATTTCCCGCGAAACCCCTTGTGGTAGGAAGTAACCCAGCCTTTGCTGGGAGACTGTTCGCTGGAACCTGTGGCACATAAAATAAAATTAAGCAAATAATCAAATGATGGAAAAGATTAACAATCTGTAAATGTGTTCATTCAGCACAATACCTGCAGGATAAGAGCCCCTTTCCGAACATTAAGTTGATTTGCAGTCAGATCAGGAGCAATTTCCACATTCAGACCAGCTCGGGCAACCTAACAAAGATGAACCTCAAAAACCAAATATTTGCAATGCATATTCATCCTCGAGTGTGAAATATTAAAAAGAAACATACAAAACTACACTGCTTTAATTGTAAGTGACATATGTAATAGCCAAGTAACTTACTTTACCAAATTTAATTAACTGAGGTACAATCTTCAGGACAGTTGAGGAAGGGATGGCAAATCCAACCCCAGCTGATGTCCCTGCAGATAATGAAAAACAAAGAGTTAAATTTAAAGTGGAAGGCACATGGTTAGTATAAAACATGATTCTTTAATCAGATAACATCAACATCAAATAATTGTTTGATTCACTCCCCTGCAACAAAAGCATATACGTGGAAAAATTGAAACATGAAGAACTATTATGAGAAAAATCAGTTGGCAAATTAAATTAGTAAGAATATCATCTAGTCACATCTATTCCGAAAATCCTATACAAATAGAATGAAACCTTGTCACAAAATTCACCTGTTTGGGTAAATATTGCTGTATTAATTCCAATTAGGTTTCCTTTAGAATCCAGTAAAGGGCCTCCACTGCCAAAACAAGAAAGACACCATAAAAGAAGAGGGAAATTGTATCATATAGCATCTATTTTGATCATTAAAAATAAAATGTCATACATTTTCATTAATTAATAAAATGGCATATTTTTTTTAGATGGTCTATAATACCCTTCCAATTAACTAACCCATTTAACTTTTTTATTTTCCTTTTCCTTCCCCCACCAATTCTTTTTCTTCTTCTCCTTCTCCTCCTTCGACTTTTCTTCTTCTCCTCCTCTTTCGTCTTTTCTTCTTCTCCTCCTCCTTTTCTTCTTCTTCTCCTCCTCCTTCATCTTATCCTCTTCTTTTTCTCTTCTTCTATTTGTTCTTCTTCTTCTCCTTCTTCTACTTTAATTGTACCTCTTAGATTTACAGATCCGTCTTGTTTCTGGATCATCATTGCATCTTTGTTTCATCAATTTTTCTTTTCTCTTTCTGATTTTTGAAGGTTTAGGGTTTTTTTTTTTTGGTATTTCATTGAAATTCGATTTATGTGTTGTTGCTGCTTCAACAATCTTTTTCTTGTTGTTTATTCTCTTTGTTTCATCAGTGGTAATAGTATATTATTTTTCTCTATGCTGGTTCAAGGACAATTGTACGATGGTAGCAATGGTGGAAATGAGAATTAAGAGGAAGAAGCAGAAGCAGAAGCAGAGAACAATTACCAGACGATTTTATAATGGTATATATGGAAGTATATATTTTTCATATATACTAATGTATATATTGGTATATATATGTTGTATATACTGCCATATATAATTATCCATTTTATCATATGTATCTCGTTAGTTAACTAGTGTTTAGGTTTTTTTTTTAGATGTGTTATTTTATCAGTATATATATATAACATATAATACTATTTTTACTGTTTCTTTTATTTTATCAATTGTATATACACATTTTATATATAGATTCTTTAAAGTTTTATATATACACATTTTATATATGGAATCCTTAAATATTTAACTTATGTTAATATCAATTTTGAAGTAGTTGCAACAGTATATATGAGTTATATATACTGTTATATATACTTTAATATGAAGTAGTTGTAACAGTATATATATGTTACATATTATCATATATACCAAATAAATGTGAAATATATAGCAGTATATATAGGTTATATATATTGTTTACAAAGTATATATAAGTTATATTATATATACCACACAAAATGGCATTTAACTTGATGTATATGAACCATATATACTAGCATATATACTCCACACAAAATCATAACATATGGACTTCATAAATTGTCATACATTGTTCATATATACTATATATATAGTTCATATATACTGGTACATATTCTTTGTTTCTCTCAAATATTACTGCTCTTATTTTTGTTTTGTTTTTTCTGTTTTGGTGTTGGTGTATATACAACATATATACTCAATAAATTGGTACATATACTCTATATATTGGTAGATATGAGCTATATATACCACAGAAAATGGCATTTAACCCGGTATATATAGTAAAATATATATAGAGTATATATACTAATATATATATTGGTACATATACTAAAATATATATTGGTATATATACTCTATATATACTAATATATATACTTGTATATATACCAGGGGCAATTTTGGATTTTTTATAAAAAAAACATGTTATTTTATTAATTTTTAGTAATATGTGCTAATTTCTTAATTTTATTACTAAATATGCACTATTAACCTAAAGCTCCAAAAAAAAAACAGCCAAAGTTCATGTACATTTATTTTCACATATTTTTGCATACTTCCTTGATGGAGAAAGCATATTGGCTATTTAGAAATTTAATTATGTTTCCTTATTATTTTAGGATTCTCTTAATTGTTAAGCAAGTTGTCTTTATATTTTCTGTTTTCTTCTCCATTTAGGATTAGTTATTAATTTCCTTATATATTTAGTAAGTTTTACTAATTAGGACTCTTTTCTTGTTAAGTAAGAAATATGGCTTAGACTAGCTAATATAAATAGGACAGCAGTAGCCTAATGTAAACAGTTTATTGTTATTTTTATCAAAATATTCAAATTTGATACCGATGTTTGTTCCACTACAATCTTTCTAATCTAGCCCTTATTTGTTGAGATTTCCCTAACCCTACATCCTTTTCCTGCGTCAAGCGGTATCAAAGCTCACAAAAGATCCTATGGATATTATTTTAGGATGTTCTAAACCATGTTTGGCAGAAGCAAAACTGAAGGTAGAGGTAATCAACACAAACAAAAGTAGCTCGCTGAAATGTGGAGAATGATTAAAGAATTGACCCGGGTTGTACAAGCCTTGCAGCGTTAGGAACTCGTAGAAGCCCGAATGGAGATTCGGAAAGGTGACCACAACACAAACAACCTACAATTTGTGAAGATCTTGAGGTTGAAGAGGAAGTCATAGATGTAAGCCTCTTTCATGAAGTTGGAACCGTGAAGGAAGTGGCAAGAGGTGGATTGGAGGGGTGGTTGCTACATAACGACTTTGACTCTTTTCACACAGCTGGAACTGCAAACCAAAGCAAGGCAAGGTGGAGTGGAAGAGCCGTTTTATAATTCTTGTCAAGAAGTTGTGGAAGTTGATGAAATGGAATTTAAAGAGCCAATTTATGATGAGTATTTTGACAAGGAAGAGCAAGAAATTGATGTGTTACCTATCAAAGAAGAAAGTATCTCTAAAATAGAAAAATAAGAACGGAAAGCTGAGATTGTGATATTAAAAGAAGGTTGTGCTTCAAATAAGAGTTTGTTTATGGATGTCAATACCATTGAGTTGCCAAAAGAATATGCAGCAGTGAAAGATGTTTATCATGCAGCTGATTTCATTACTAGAGCAACTTTAACTAATCAACTTTCCTTATGCATAAAAAGGATTGAGTATTTGAATGGCTTAATGTTGTTCACTATTGAGAAAACTCTAAGTATATGCGAACACACCTATTCCCTGGATTGATGGCTGCGTCTGTTTGAATTCCACCACCAATTGTCACCCCAGCTTGGCTAAATATGTCACGGTTCAATCCACTGATTACCCCAACAGTAAGAGTATGATCAAAGCCAAATGGATTTCCAATTGCAAGACATTGCTGTCCCACTTTTAGAGAAGCAGATTCTCCCACCATAATTGGCCTCAACAGATCTTCTGGTGCTTCAACCTGGAATTTTTTAATATTCATGCCTACATTGCAAACAAAATACTATACTACAAAATGAAAACTGCATGTCCAGCCCTATGGGAATTAGCAATGCTAACTGTGATGGAAAATTCAGCCAGTGTGCAAACAATCAAACAAATGAATGGACACCAAAATCAGTCAGTCTGGTTACACAATGCACTAAAGATTAGAGAGAGGTATACATAATTATTTTGCATTGGTTAGCTAATTGACATGTCTAATGTGTATTCATAGTCACATAAGTATCACAAAACCAAGGCAGGCAATTGTGGAAATATTTTAAAATTAAATACTAAAGTTAAATAGTAAGAAAAAGAATAGGGAAAATGATACCTTCAAGACTGCAAGGTCCTTAGCACGATCAGCACCGATCAATTTACCCTCAAAGTTCTTTTGCACCCTTTTGAAAAACTATAGATATGAGAAAATTGCACACAATAATAATATCTATAAAAATATTTGCTAGTATTTGGACCATTTTAACCAAGTAATTTAGTTCAGTTCAGTTCACACATAAAGTCAAAGGACATTATAAAACTCACCTGTCGGATGCAAGAATGTTAACTCGTGCAACAACTTGGCCGGAGCTTGGTTTTCTCGAAAGGGCATTTCCTATCACTAAAATTACAAAGACCAAGTACCTTTAAAATTAAGTCCATCCAATTACTTGAAAGGAGTTATCAGAATCTAATGAAATAAAAAATATTAGTTTTTTTTTCCACATGCACTCCATACCAAACAATATCATTTTTTCACATTTCCAGAAAGGAAGTGTGAAAAAGGAAGGAGACTAACATAGTTCTTACCATGATAATTGGTGACGATATGTCCCTGTCTATCCCAAACTACGCCGGAGCCATTGCCTTCAGGAATCTGAAATGGATACACCAAAAGTTAATTTAAATATGGCCAACTGTAATAAACACAAGCCACATTGAAACAGCATATTTATATGGCGAGATAATTTCATGGTCTAGTAAGGTATTGTTGAAACATAATTAACTCAGCTGGAAAAATTGAAAATACAGCAGAGATTATATTGAAAGATTACCATTTCAAAACAAAATATTGAAAGATTAGTGAACAGAAGAGGAAGTGGATTAGTTCTCTGCGATTGGGTACTTATACAAGTGAAAATAACAAATCCTTCTAATCTAAAGGAATTCAAATAACAATAAATAATAAACTTGAGATTCTAAAGCTGAAGAATAGGAAAATAACACTGTTATTGATTATTGAAAATTGAAAATTTTGAAATTCTAATTTTAAACTTGTTTTAAGCTGGAGCAAAATGCCATTATTCCAACAGGTGTCTAGCTTTATTTAAAAGTTCTTTTAAAATTCAGGCAAATTGACGGAGTTAAGATAACATTTGAGTGCAAAAATACCTCAACTACACCCGTTACATTTAGTTGTGGGCGCAATGTAACATCAAAAATGTTGACAACCGTGTACGTGTTCTTTTCGAATAGTTCAACTGTTCTTTCCTGCCAAGTATACACATGGTATAAGCATGAAGAAATGTGAAACTTACCAACAAAACACCTTTATTAAAAAAAAAAAAAAAAAGAAACTAGGCATTAGCTCTTATAGATGAAAAGGAACCTCAGCAGGGAAAAGTGCTCCAGAAGGAAAAACAGGTGGAGTTACTTCTTCAAGTGTTACAGATGGATCCCCTAGTGCTTGGGCTATTTGTCAAATATTTATCACATGTGCAGCAAGAATACACTGTTAAGTACAAATAAAATGATGAACCACAAAAAAAAAATTATAAAATGGAAGACTAACGAATATGAAGTGACTGTGACACATTATTCATTCAAGCATCTGGAATTTATATTGTCGACTTTGGTTCAGTTGGAAACAAATGACCAGGCCAACTAGGCATTTTATAACGCTCAAATGGTAGTAGATACATGTCATTCCTGATATTATGCAGTACAGCCCACTTAATTACCCCAAATAATATAAATAACAAACTCAGCCAACCTCTACTGCTAGTCATCAGATGGCCAAATTTCTCAAATGAGATCTACCTCATGGTTTATATTTATAAAAATTTTCTAGAGACATTCTCGTAAATTTTTCGCACTGACACTATTCACAAGTTGGATTGCATAGCATTTTTCTGGTTACTTCTTGTGGTATAACCTCGTTTTATTAACTGATTCACAAAGAAAGTGTAGGTTATTGTGTTAGTTTATTTCAAGCACTGAACAATTTCCCTCATTTATTCCCTAATATTCAGCAAGACAAAGTGACGAACTTCGTGGATAGAAATTGTCATTAATATTAAAATTTCACAATTGGAACATACTATATAAGGCCTCAGGCAAATCTCAAGCTGAATTGTGCGGACCTGATGAGTACCTTGTAGGAAAATAGCAAGGATACATGAGCAGACTTGTGATCACCATTCGCCGTGTTGTTGAATGAGAAGTTTTGCAATCTTCACACACATACTTAATACCATCTCTAAAAGTTGGACAACAAACAAAGAATTTGCAACAGTTAATTACTAAAATTACAATCTATTGGTACATAATAAAAGTTAAGTGATGGAACTTCTGGTTCTTGAATCCATTCTGGTCCTGTAATTAAAGGAAGAGCTTCTAATTGTAAACAACAAAGAACGACAGTTATTTGTTAATCCGCCAATTGTCAGCGACAAAACCTAAGTTAGCCATACATTGAGATATAAAGAAACTTGATTTCTCATATTTCAAATTCTGATAATTTCATTGTCTCTAATTGAGCAAGTGAGAATATAGAATCAAGTTCTGGTTAGTGAATGGTTACCTGGAAACAGAGATGGAATGGGAAGAAACGGCATTTTTTTCGCAATCATCATCGGAGACAAGAGAGACGGAAGACAGAAGCTGGCGGCGACCCAAGAAGAAGCGCCTCGGGGCAATGGTGATTCCGCGGAATGATGATTTTTGTAAAGACAAAGAATTGCATGCTAACATTTGCATTTGGTGATTATAGTATGAAAAACAACTTCAAAAACAAAGAAAAAAAATGAAATCTTGAGAAATCAAAGAAAGTTTGTTTATATGGGGGGATAAGGGTTTTAAAGTAGAAATGCAATGCAAGAGGATAAGGGTTCACTGGTTCACTAAGCTGGCTGCAGTGCGGTGAAGAGTCGCCTCAACCTGCACCAGACTAGGAGCGACAAAAGGTATCAAAACACACTGCCCAATACACTAACACCGAAAATAGGTGGCTTAGAATTCACTCTTAATGAATTGACAACGTGGCTAACACGAGAAGTTAGAAGACAAAATTAAATGGAATTTGCCGCAGGTCGACTCCTGTAATTTATAAACTCATTTAAATTAAAGAGTAAATTAAATAATTTAATCTAAATTTACATAACATAAAAAGAATTTTAAAAAAATGAGATGAGTGCAAGTTCAAAGAGATCATTGAATTCAATATAGAAGTTCACTAAAATTTAATGTAATAGAAGTTTTATCATATAGTAGAGATTGGTCATTCGATCAATAAAATTAAAATTTATAATTATATACTGCAATTATTATATTTTTATATTTTATGAATCTAATGCAATTGTTTTTCATTTAAATGCAGAAAAACAAAAGATTTAAGAAGTTATAAAAGAGCTTATAAATTTTTCAATTTGTTAAAAATTTTAAAATTTTAATTTTTTTTAATTTTAACCTTTATTTTTTCACTTATAAATTTATTATAAAATTAGATTTTGTATAATTTTAATGTTTTGAATTTAGTTCAATTTAGTAATTTTAAATTTCATTATTACAATATTTTTTTTTAAGAATTTAATATAGACAATATTAACATATTATTGTTACAATGGTTTTTTTTTTAAGAATTTAATATGGACAATATTAACATATTATTATTACTTTTAACTATTTATATATATATGATTTTTATTTTTTAATAATTATATTAATTAGGTCAAATTAATTGTTTTAAAAACAATATAGGTTGATGGGATAATTATATGTAATATTGTGATAAATGATTGTAGAATATCATATGAGTTAAATGAGTGTGTCAAGTTAAATAGGTGATATTATTATAAAATGATTTAAACGAGTCAACACGACACGTTTTTTAAATGAGTTAAATCAGAATCTAATGGTTGTCAATTTCATCCTAGAAATTTTTTTTTAAAAAAAAATATTTATTCTAATTTCAATTTTTTTCTCCTAAAAACTTTAATTTCATATCATTCTGTTTGGGAAGTTTCTTAATAACTTTTTCTCCATGAGTATTCTTAAAATTAACTATTGTCTCTCTAGGCATTTAAATCTAATGTTTCTTAAAGAAGATGGGTGTTTATTTATTTAAATATACTCAATACATATTTTAAATAATTATTATATGAAAAGATATGTACAATTTTATTATTTTAAATTTTCATTATCACAGCAAGACGTAAGATGTGCTTCCAAGATCCCATCAAATTCAGTACCTAGCCACTTATTCATTTTAAATGCTTGATTAGTATTTTATAATCAATGTATGCAAAACTTGCATAAAAAATAAAGGTTTAGTTTGTTTTAAACTTTAATTCAATCTTTCACTTCACAATCAAAGTGATATTACCTAATTCTAATTATATTTTAACTAAAAACAAATTCCACCTCCAATTGATTCGATTATTTTTTATTTGAATACAAAAAATTGCCAAAAATCAAAATATAATTTAGGTTTTTAAGAGAAATTGCTAACTCTGATTGACTCATAAAATTATTTATATGGTTTTAAGATAGTTACATACATCAAATACTTTAAATAGTGGCCTTCATTTGGCTCCTACCGAAGTAGTGATAAGGTTTGAATAGTAACTTAAATGTTATAAATTTAAATTAGATTGAGTCATACATGTATTAGAAGGAAGTTGCTTTCAAAGAACTTATTGTAAGTCACATCTCGAAATCGACCTTACAGATTGTTCACTTCGGAGGGGAGGGTCGTATGTCCTAAGCAGGGATCCAAGGTCGACCTTATGAGCACAAACACGTAGACAATCTTATCACTAGGAAGTCAACCTGCAGAAGACCTCAAATGCAGATCGCGGACTTAGGATTTCACAAAGAATTATACGTAGTTTAACAGCATCCGGCCCATAGGTGACCAATCTTAACACTTAAAATTTGTGGACCCTAATAATTTCGAGATCCTTAGAACTCGATTTACTTGAAACCTGCTAAATCTTATTGGACGCAAGAATTTCAAGATTTCATCAATATAACTCACTACATAAGAGAACCCAAACCTCATTATAAAAACTAAATCACATATTAGCCCTAAGTATTATTAATATATATGCATAAGCATAACATATTATATTCACAAGAAAAGGTTAAAAAACAAGAGTCTAATTTATAATTGATTTATTTCATTGTGATGATGATAGCTAATTGTTTTCTATGAAATATTATTTTATTTTATTTTTTACTTAGTTAAATTATTGTTGATGTAATTTATTGAGTCTACCTTCACAAAATGATTTCCATTTATGAAGCTCACTTTTGTTTAAAGTAATTTCTTATCTACACCAAATCAATAGAGAATTAGAAATAAACTAAGGGTATTTATGTCAATACAATTGTACAATTGAGGAAAAAATGGTAAAATATATTAGAAATTAAAAAAATGCTTGATCATGGTGCATATATTTCAAGAAAATAGTGTGTAAGAATTCGTAGCAGATTTTTTTTTTTATTTTCTTTTTTCTTATAACTGGAAAACAAAAGCTCGGTAATAGGAGGGGAGAAAAAGGTAATTTAGAAAATCAAAGTGATATTGTTGGGAAAAGAAAGATTTAGAGCTCCATTTTTGCATTTGAGCAGATGCTGTTTTCCATAGAGCAGACATGGTTAATTCTCTCTATTTCGTATATTATCTAAAATACCCTCCAACTGAGAAAGGGGTGAAATTAAGGAAAAATTTGACTTGGTGGTTTACTAAATAAGAGATTGATGAAACAGTTGAATGTTAGAAAGTTGCAAAGTTCTCCAACGACTAAATGTTTGGCTAAGTCCAACATATTCACAAATGGCTTAAGATATTTTATTTTTTTTAGATGTATGCTTCTATAATTACTTCTTAACATTAATGCAGATTTAATTATCAAGGTCCCTTTGGAATGCAACAAAAATTTAATATTTGAATTATATGAATTTCATGCCAAACTTTATTTTTTTACCAAATTATTTTTTGAATTTTTTCATAAAAAATCACTCTTCCTTTTTCCTTCCCAAACTCAGAAATTGCTATTGTTGCAATGGTTGTTACTACTGCCGCTGCTACTACTGCTTCTGTTGCTACAATTATTGCTATTGTTGTGTCTGGTTCTATTGTTATTGATATGTTGTTTTTATTGCTACTACTATGGCTGCTATCGATGTTACTAATACTGCTACTGTTACAACTGCAATTGCTGTTGTTGCAGCGCTTTTCCTCAGTCCATCCGAAATCACAGATGAATCGAGTAGAAACGATACAACTGGTATACAGAATAAAATACTATATGCTTAAAAATTTATTATTTACATCATAGACACGATTTTATTACATCACAGGTTTTAAATACACAATTATTATGGGTCCAATTTTATGCCCATACAACCATGATTCAGAAAAATATCAGAGTACAAAATAGACTGCAACCCTATAGACTCCTTAGTTTGGTGATGAACTACATCAGCTGAGAAAAAGACTCTTTAAAACCTCAACCTTAATACCCGCTAGTTAAACATAAAACTTGTTGAGTAAATTAAACCCAGTAGATACTTTAACTTCAAAAGAAAGAAATAAAAAGAAAGCACATGATCATACAGTATAGATTACTTGGATGATTTCCATGTTCAATGCACTTAGCACATCTCTTTAAATGATAATGATTATTCAAACAATATATTACATAACAATCAAATCATGCTCCAATAGTTTATAATGGAACTCAGGTGATAAGAAAGAACTATATGACTATATACTTGTATGACTGTATGCTGTATGACTATATGCCAGATTGTTAAGTTTCAAATATTTCATATCAACTCGCGGCTTGAAGTCAAAGTGACTTTACTGTATAAGGCACAAATTTACCAATTCTATGTCACAACAAAGCCTAAGTAGTTTATACCCTAACATTAATTGAGCATTAGTCACACATATGTAAACCATATGCCTTTGTGCTTTATGTTATCTTTTGGATCATCAACATTCTCATTGTTCCTTTTTGATATGTCATCCTGCCAGTGTCTCATTATCACATCATGCTTAAACATATTTAATATGTGAATACATTTATTGATTACATTGGATCCATAACATGTATACATATAATAGTTGCATGAAATAAATGCATGTTCATTTTTCTCTAAACATCGTGTTCGCTACACAGTGTGTTGCGGACGCGAAGGATGCTTAATTTCATTTTGGATGGAACCCGATAAGTTCTTCTCGTAGCTACCTTGTCGCTACACTTCATCGCACGCACTACCACTGATGTGGCAGGCCTAACGTTGCTCTATTTTGACTTCATATTTCTTGGATGGAATGCTACAAAAATTCTAGTCACAACGTATAACAGGGTGACTCACTAAAATCAGATGCTTTATTTTCCATTCCTACCTATTTTCAGTATCAAATTCCAATCTTCAACTCATATAAATCACTTTCTTCATGCATTTCAACTTCAAACAACTTAATAAGCAGCATATTATCTCTATAACATGTCAAATGTTTCAATCCAAATAAACACATATATCAAAGTAAATTTCAAACAATGTTTTGAGTTTAAAGAATCTAACTTCAAATCCAAGCTTTGTAGCTCTAATCCTAACTTACCTTCTCTTTCCTTTGAGCTTAATTCACCTAACAGAAACACAAACCTTATAAAATCCATTTCTCTAATTGAAATGAATATAAATGATAAGTATAAACTTACTAGATGATGGTTATATACTTGGTGATGAATAATCCTTGATGAATTTGATGATTTGATGAAAAAAGTGGGAATAAAGATGATGAAGAAAGTGGACTAATGTACTAATGCAATGACTCGATTACTAAGATGCTACAGCTGCTACTACTACTATTGTTGTGGTGATTTTTGCTGGTACAACTATTGCTACTACAAAATTATTGTTATTGCTACTATTGTTATTACTGCTACTGCTATTGTGGTTGTTACTACTATTGATGAAATTATTGTTGTTGCTGTGATTATTACTATTACTACTACTGCTAGTATTGTTGCTACAATTAGTATTATTGTTGTTAGTGCTATAGCTGCTACTACTGTTGTTGTTGTTACAACTACTATGTTGTTGTTGCGACTGCTACTATTACCACAACTACTATTATAGTTGCTACTACTGTTGTTGTTGCAACTTTTTTTATTGTGACTGCTGGTACTATTGCTGCTACTGCAGTTGCTCCTACTATTGATGTTGGTGCAACTACTTTTGTTGTTGTTGTTACAAGTACTGCAACTGTTGTTGTTGTTATTGCTACTATGAAAACTGCAACTGCTATAGTAGTAATTGCTACTATTATTGTTGTTGGTGACACTGTTGCAATTACTACTGTTGTTGCTGTTGCAACTACTACTATTGTTGCTACAATTGTTATTATTGCTGCAGCTGCAGCTGCAACTGCTACTGCAGCTACTACTACTGTTATTGTTGTTGTTGCTGTTGGTGATGTTGATACTGGTAATGACAATGATAATGGTAACCATTTCCTCATATTGATATCTCATTATGCAAAATTGTAATTATAAAAGATCCTCATATTGATATCTCATTATGCAAAATTGTAATTATAAAAGATTATTTAATTGTAATATAGTTGAAATGGGTAAAATAGTAAATCATTTTAATTTTTGGATTATGCTAAACATAAGTTTATGGAATTCAATTAAATTCCACATTTTAAATTCCATCATTCCAAACACACAAATCATTGAAAATGAATTATATTAGGAATTTATTTGCAAATGAATTCTAAATCCATATTTCATTCATTCCAAAGTGGGGCTCAGTAAAAAAACAAGGCTTAATTGTAATTATACTGAACTTTTTTGTAAGTTTACCAAATAATACCTATGCATATATGTAGTCCTAATCTAAACTCCAAACCATAAGTGATAAATAATTACAATATGCAAGACAAGTTTTAAAAGAAGTTTGTTTCTTAGTATTTTGTTATTATCATACTTGATTAGTGAGATAATTGATTAATACTGATTATATTTAACACAAAACTTCAAATATACCACTATCATCCCCATTTCTATGCAAATGCTTTGCTAATTACTTTAAATTTGAACAGAACAAAAATTAAAAAATATGATGTAATATGATACAAACAAGTCAAAAGCAGCAAATACAAAGAAAGTAGTTGAGCTGCTTCTTTCTTTACAGTTTGTTGAGCAGTCCCACATATACTTACATTGCTCAAAGCTTCCATCCCAATGCCTATTTCTCCTGTTGTTGCATCACTGCTACTTCTTCTTGTTAACTTGGACCTCTACAAATTATAATTTAATTTAATTTTTCTATAAAACACTTATGACCTTCAAACTGATATTTAATCTTCTTGTTTGAATGATGATTTTCCCCTTTTTTTAAACTATATTATTATTAATTATTATTATTACAAGTAAGGAAAAAATATCTAAACTCATATTTTTTATTCAGATTATATATGCATTTATTATTAGATTATGTCTTGTGTTTAAGCAATGCATATCATTGTTATATAAACATATGATATGATGAAAAATAATAATATTATCAAAAATATCATAACTTAAGAATTTTATTAGATCTTGAATTAAGAATAGTTAATTTTTTGATTTGAATGTAGTTTTTTCCCCTTTAATTTTTATTGCACTAAAAGTGATATTATTATAAGTAGAAGTTAGGGGAAAAGATTGAAACTCCGATCTATTATTCATACTACCTATGTACTTATTACTGGACAGAGAAAATATCACAATTAATAAATTTCATTTTCATTAAATCTTATATTAAGTTAGTTAAATTGATTTTATTATTAAGACTGGTGGCCTTACTTTCCCATAATAACTTGATTAATGAAAATTTTAGAGGATTCTATACAAAAGTCCAAAAATAGGAAGGGTGACAAGTCACATGTTCATATGTGGGGAAAGAGAATGGAATAGAAGCTGAAAATGATGGAATAGAAGCTCATTTTTTGATCCAATTAATATAATATATTTTTTCATTTTCATGAAAAATATATACAAAAAGAATCTCATAGGTTGAATAACATATCTAATTAGGCCATATTTGTATTGTTGGAAGTTGGTCCACCCTGCTTCCCCATATAATCAAGTAGTCTACAAAACATTATTTTATGTAAATTCTAGCATGACATTGGAAGCTTGATTTGTCATCTTGTCTTTGATTTGTTTGAACATAAAATCAAGAGTTTTCTTTCCATAATAATTAAAATAAAATAAAAAAGTGTGAAAACTAAATTCACAAATCCCAAAATACTGCTAATTTTGGGGTCTCTTGAGATCCTTAAATTGGATTTAAACAAAGCTAAATATAAACTTCAAGAAAACCCAAAAAATATAAATAAAAAGCTACACCATGGTAGTTTAGCTTGGCTCAAATTTTCCAACCAAGAAAATCTTGATTTTCTCATAAAAACACACTCTCCCATTACAGTTACCCTGAAATGGCGGCCTAAGCTTCGGTGGCAGACTCCTTATCAGGAAGCATATATTTACCTCTGCATGAACTCAATTGTACTACTTGCAAGTTTTCACTTTGAAATTAATTTCCCTCTTCAGCTCTAGCTCATTTAATATTAATTACACTGGTTAGTTGTTTAGAGAGATTGAAGGGGATGATCATGGAAGACAAGAATACTACTGATATTGATAAGATTGATGATGTTATGTTGCCCGGGTTTCGGTTTCATCCTACTGATGAAGAACTTGTTGGTTTTTACCTCAAAAGAAAGATTCAGCAACGTTCTTTGCCTATTGAGTTGATTAAACAAGTTGATATTTATAAATTTGATCCATGGGATCTTCCAAGTAAGTTTCTTTTTTTCCTTCTTTTTGTTTGTTACTTACTATGTACTTTCTTTCTAGCAGTGTCTCATATTGTTTTCTGTTCCATTGTTGCAAGAAGAATTGGCATCTACAGGGGAAAAAGAGTGGTATTTTTACTGTCCTAGAGACAGAAAGTACAGAAATAGTGCAAGGCCTAATAGAGTTACCGGTGCTGGTTTCTGGAAAGCTACCGGAACTGACCGTCCGATTTACTCTTCTGATGGGACTAAATGCATTGGTTTAAAGAAGTCTTTAGTGTTCTATAGAGGCAGAGCAGCTAAAGGGATTAAAACTGATTGGATGATGCACGAGTTTCGTTTACCATCTGTTGCAGAACCATCACCACCGCCACCACCGAAGAAGATCCTCGACAAATCCCTTCCTCCAAATGTATTGATTCTGCTTTCTACTACTCATTGTCTCTAATTATTTTGTACTTTCAAAATTTAATTTTTAATTTTCGGGTTGGACAGGATGCATGGGCTATTTGCAGAATATTCAAGAAAACTAATTCTATGGCACAAAGAGCTCTTAATCATTCCTGGATGACTCAACTACAAGATTCCACAGCTTCTGATATATTCAACCAAGGAGTACAAAACAGCACTCAGTTCAGTCCTGAGAATATTTCTTGCACAACAGAAATTGCATCAGTTTTCCAAATATGTCCCAATAATGACTTGCAACAAGCGTCTTCTTCTATCTTTTCTCCTTTAGATTTATCCTCTTACAACAAACCTGTGACTCCTACTGCAGTTGACAAGCCATCTCTATTTACAAATGGAGACCTTCTTCATACCAACTTTATGTTTTCACCACTTGAAATGTCTGGCCATTCCAAATGTACAGTTGATGCCTCTTCTTCTTCTATGCTATTGAACCCTGCCTTAATGAGTGATGGGTCACAGAATCATCAGTTGAATGGATTCTCAATAAGTTTATCTCAAGATGCACAAACTAGTATGGGTGCAGAAGAAGATGAAGCAAATTTGAGAAAAAATGTAAGTGGGATTCATGACAATAATCAATGGGGAACGGTTCGATCAATCGGGTTCCCCTTCAGTTTACCCCAAAGTTTGCCATGGGAATCACCCCCTTGTCCTAGTGAAATGTCTTCTACTTATTCTACAAACAAATGCTACACTTAAATCCTATTAGTAATACTGAAGAAATGGGATTTAAGTATAGCATTTGTTTTATTTTATAGTAATATATATGTCCTTGCTTTGTGTGTTCAATTGGAGCTAACTAGTTACTACACTCCAAAATGTATCATGTTTTGCTATGTTATTGTACAGTTTTGATATATTCCTATCATATTCTTACACTTCTTTTACTTGTTAGAGAAAAGGAACATGTCTAAATGCAAATAAGCATTTATGAAATTGAGAAATCAATAACATATTCAAACACTCTAATTCAAATACAACCTGCAGAATATTTCATAACGAGCAGCAACAGAATATCATAAGAAGTGTACTTATAAGGAACTACGTACTATCCCAAATGATTTATGGAGTGTAAGATAGTTGATGGGTTTCCCATTCATTTTCCAATTCTAAGGAATTATGCTTAAGATTTCATAATACTGTCCAGTGATTTCTGAATTAGTGCCAGTAAGGATGCAATTTACTGGGAAATTTTGTCAAACAGATAGACGGAAAGTCTCAGAAACAATTTGTACGAACTTATAATTACTGGAATTATTATGATCATACCAAATACACAATGGAATCGTTATAAAACTAAGAAAATAACAGGTGATAATTGTACTCTTCAACTTTTAAAGCGGACAATCAAATTTTGCATTTGATGGCTGGAATATTTTGCCTTTTTTCCTTTTCATAAGAAAATTTCTATGGTAGAATCACAGTCGATTATGGCCTTCTATAGGTAAGTCAAGATGGATTAAATGGAGTCCTCCCTATCACTAGACAAGGGCAAATTTCCAGACCCAAACTATAAATAGAATACAGGAAGGGAGGGGAGGATATTATGCTCCCTCAACCACAGAGAGCCAAAATTATGACCAAAAAAGCAAGCTACAATAATTTCTTGTCAAAGTGAAGGAAGAGATACGCAAACAATAAGGTATCAATCAAACATGCTGAAAATGACAATCTCCAAACTGAAAATACACATCTCATAGTGTAATAACCCCAAAATTTCTTTAGCTTGTATTCTAACACATTATATTTTGCCTCATCATCATCATCCAATTTAGCTCCTTGTGGCTTGCTTCTCCTTTGCCTTTTGAATCTTCAATACCTTCTTCACAATCTTTTGCTCTTCAACCAAAAAGGCTCTGATGATCCTATAGACATTATGAAAACAGC
Organism: Croton setiger; assembly: GCA_948099555.1. Classification (NCBI taxonomy): domain Eukaryota; kingdom Viridiplantae; phylum Streptophyta; class Magnoliopsida; order Malpighiales; family Euphorbiaceae; genus Croton; species Croton setiger. The sequence goes on from CANUEY010128625.1 coordinate 51,204, forward strand.
TTAACCAAATGTATCAACTGCTGAGATAATAAAAAGAAAAATCCAATAGTAATCCAGTCAAGGTTGACCTACCTCTCCCTAACAGCACCTCCAGACAATACACCTCCATAGGCGCGGTTGACGGTACGTCGGTTCCTAGACAATCTAGACCTTTTGTATTCAGCAGGTCTCAAGTGAGGAATCTGAAAATAATTACACATTCCACACCATCTAATCAGATTTCTGGCAGGCTCATTAAGAGTTAATAATAGCCATATTGATTGGGCATAGCATAGGGTAATCAACGCAAACAGCATAAAAATGGATTATGATAAATTGAGGGAAAAAACAGAACAGCATAAATTTAACACAGGACACTGTTTCTGGGAAACCTGAGACAGAGGCTGAACTGTAGTAGGATGCTTCCAATGGTGATTCAGGTTCTAGAAACACCGATTTTGGTTACGGTTCCTCGAACCATTATTCTGAGCAGTTTAAAAAAAAAAAGATTCAACTTTACCTTGTATTTCATTTAATGTAAATCACTTCTTTAAAGAATAAAAAAATAGAAGAACTGCTGGTTTCAGATGGTTCAAGCCACCAGTTTCAGACGATTACAGTTCCATGCAAAGTGGACGGTTATTAATGGCTACAATTCTCTATGGTTAGAACATTAGTTGGCCAAGCCTCAGTTAAACACAGCAACCAACATTCAAGACTCTGAAGGAATATCGGCAAATCATTTTAGTGGTAAACTTTGTACCATAGGGGCAATCACCAAAACAGTAGCAGTTTGACCGATCTTATAATACTAAGCTACTAAAAATAACAATATGGCATAAACAGAACATTGGATTAGCTAAGTAGAAGATCAAATGCTAAGGGAACATGGTAAAGCAATATTAAAGGAGAATGCCATATAGAGTTGCCAAAATCTAGAAGAACGCCAACAACAGTTCACATAATTTAATTTTTAATCCACTTTGGTAAGAAATCCGAGCATGTAGGTTAAAATATTTGGTAATTTCTAATTTTACACTAATCCTATACACATCAGATGACGATTCAGTCTCTACCAGCTCCTTCCTACATCCTTTTATTTTCCCACAAAGCAATTACATCAGATGATCGTTCAGTCTACCAGCTCCTACCTACATCCTTTTATTTTCCGACAAAGCAACTCTCATGCAATGAAGCATGGAAAATTAGCTCAATAACCAAGAATATCCAAATGTATAAATAAAAATGTCTACTTCCAAAGATTAAAGGTTATTCGTTAAGTTGAATATCATGGTTGTTTAATGTTGTCAATTATATCCAAAATCCCTGTTTCAGAATCATATTATACACATGAAACAATTGAATATCGTAGTCTCAAAACTAAACAAAAAGCGTTAACCACGTCATAGAAATTATTACGAGAAATTAACAAATATATCTATTACGAGTAACAAATATATCTATGTTCAACTACATTTGCATCTAAGATGACAATAGATGTTGTCTAAGATATATGCTATATGTAACAGCTCAATGAAGCTTTCAGCAGGTGAGATATAACACATTGAACATCTTCCACATACTTAAGAAACAGATACCTAGAAATTGAAACATGAAAGCTTTAGATTAAATAATAAGAATACATACCCCTTGAATTCTCTTGCCAGTGACGGGACATTTAGGACCACTTGCTCTCTTTTTGGTGGTCTGATACACCAATTTTCCACCTTTGTTTCAAAAGACAGCCATTAACACAATCGCTGCTTGCATTTTACCGAAAAATAGGAAATTAAGAAATGGAAGAAGAAAATAGAAATATACCAGGGGTCTTGACAACGCGGTGCTGGTTAGATTTAGTGGCGTAGCTGTGCCTTGACCGGTAAGTGAGCCGCTGAACCATTTTTGCCTCACTTGAAGCTCTTTTCCAGTCTCTGCTCTCTGAAGACGCACAAGAAAGACAGCCGAGGCGAAAGGTTCAGCAAATGGAAGGAAGCTTTATAAATAGGTATTTTGTGCATATAAAAACCCTAGATCCAAGGGCTGATATTACGAGAGTTTCCTAATTTGTAAAATACCCACATAGTTTGATATATTAGTAAAGTTTGCACTACAGCTTTCATTATTCTCTATTCACTCCAAATTGAGCCCAAGTATAGACGTGTTTAGATGTGGCCATGGGCCAGTTCGGCCTGGACGGCCGTCTGAACCGGCCCTTTGTTAAACCGGTCCGGCTTGTCGAAAAAGCGTAACCATCAGAACCGTAACTTGAACCGGCCGGTTCACGGGCTGGTTCAGGTTCAAGGAATTTTGGAACCAAACCGTGGGGAATCACGAACCGAACTTAAACTGCTGGTTCCGCCTCTCCAAACCGCTGGTTAACCGGCCCGTTACCGAACCGGTGGTTAACCGCGAACCGTCGATTCATCGGCCCTTTCAACAAGCCGGTTCCGATTCCGGTTCCGATTCTACCCCTCTTGAACCGTGGCCCGGCAGGCCGAAACCCGGCCCAGTCCGTGGCCACCACTAGACGTGTTAAATGTAAGTCAAGAAGTTTGTAAGATTTCTTAACGTTTATAATGTTTTAATTATAACAATTCAGTTATAAGTATATATGCAGTCTTAAACAATTTATGTGTTTAAATCGCCACTTTATAATTTTTTTTTAAAAAATACTTTTATTAAATATTAACTTTACTTTTAATTAATCACGGATTGATTATATGTAATCTAGTGGCTAGTGCACATGCGATTTCCAAAATAGATCATATTTGAGTTGAAATCTACAAAACAACTAATTTGGATCCTGGTATTTTTTTTCTATCATTATATTACATTTGCCGGTTTTGTTTAAAGAAACAAAAAGAAGTAGCAGCCCAATGGATTCATATTGACCAAAAAGATTCTTTTAGAATCCTCCTCTGAATAATATGAAAGACTATTTACACTGATAAAATTGAGGTAAGCTACTGCTACTGCTACATACAGTATGATCAGCAAGGAAAAAGCAAAAAAGAAGGTTCTACTTGTATTTTCCTGGTTACGAAATTAATCTTGCTCAATTTGCTACTACACCACACTAATTGATCTGTTGTTATTCTTGACATATTAAGCACTCTTGACACTAACTTCATATCCACTTGAGAGAAGAAGTACAGAACTTGATCTGAACTGCTCTCTTCTCGTCGATGTTTTTGGAACTTCTTCAATATGCAATTTCCACTCCTCAATACCTCTTTAAGCTTCTTTTCCTTCTACATTTGCATTAATTCAATCATACTATTAAATTCATCAAACTATAAATAAAAAAGCAACAGTATTGGGTAAGTAAATATTTACCTTTTGTAAACTTGTTCTAACTTCTGTCAAAAGATCTAATTCTGCTTGGTCTTGGGGTTCGATTTGAGTGCCCTTTCGACCTTTTACTGTTACGTTATGTGCATCTTTATCAGCTCGAACAAATCTCCAGAAAATTCGTATTGATTCTTCCATAGTTTCTACTAGTTTATCACTTGTAATTGCATCATGATCATCCCTGCTTTTTCTTCTTGCCCTTTTATCTTTAGTACTATCTTCTGCAGAAAATTCAACCTTTTTCTGTTAGTCAACCAGTCTTTTTAAATTTTTGCTGCAAAATCAAGAAACAAGCCACTTTGGATAATTTATTGGTACGCAAGGTCCCATTTAGATCAAAGGGTAATTCCTGCAACTGCCTGATAGTAATCTATTTATGAGAACATTGTTTGTACCTCTTATTACCGGAACCTGGAGGAGATTACGCAAAACGCAACGATTCTTGACATAATTTTGTACTCTTGGACCTTCAAAAGGTTCATTTTCTATAAATCTCTGCAAAAGAACTTGAAATTGTTGAAATTCATCAGCAACTTGGTTGTATCGATGAATCCCATGAGGATCAGAATCCCATATCTCCAATGCCTTATCATATTGCCAATGCAGGATTTCCCATGAAAGGCACATTTGACCAACATATACCATTTCCAAATCGCTATGCAATTCTGTAATGAAGTTCATCATTGGATCAGAATTCGAATTTTTTCGTTTTCCTATCAGGAATTTCTCTGAAAGGAGCGATGTTAATGCTGGACCAGATGCTTTGTGACTTGAAAACGATTTAAGTGGATCCTTGGATTGAATAAAACCTATAGATTTCCATTAAACACAATTGATAAGCTACTTCATAAGCATAATATTCAAACTAAAATCAAATAAACGATAAATTTTTTAATTACGCATGTTCGTGAATCAGTGGAAAGCTAAAACAAGCTTAAAAAAGAAGTGGGTAGAGCACTAAAATCAGTGCAAATTTTATGTATATTTTATAATTCAAGAAGAGAATTGAGATTTAGGTAAAGCAATTCCATAATAAGATAATATGTTAATATAATGATGTACAAAAGTTGAAAGTTAAAGGTTGGTAAGAAAGATAACATTAAAAGATAATCGATCAATATGCATATAAAAATTTGGATTTAATCTTATATAATAATCCAATAATTTATAAGAAGCTTTATATGGAAAAAACCAGTAAGCACTTTTGAAGGCAGAAAAACAATGAAACTGACCTAAAATTGTGTTTCTACTGTTAATTGCATACATTTTTTTAATATGTGCAAGTGTGAAGGGTACAAAAAATTAAAAAGAAAAAAGAGAAAAGTTAGTTAACATTGTGGAAGATGTAAGTTTGTATATACCTTTTGTGTAATTATTACTCTAAGTGCAAGTTCATGCTTCTTTTTAACCAAACCAAACTAGATTTAGTGGGCCCTTACCCATTACTTCTAAAATAATTGATTGTTCTCAAGATTCAATCTTCATTGCAAGAATGTTTATCTGCAGTTTCAAAATTGATTTTAAAAAAAAAAAAAAGGCATTAGTGAAGCAGAACATACCCATTGTGTACATTTTCTGGTAATTCAAGATGTCGAATTTTCGCATTCGTTCCCTATAGCTCTTGTAGAATTTATGAAGCTCATCCATTCTATCTTCATGTTGAAACTTCTCATGAATCTTCCATGGCTTTAAATCCTCCATTATTTTGGGCGATTCGTCTTCTAAGATTGTTGGTAAGCCTGTAGCTCTTACCTTCTTAAGCTCCGTTTTGAGTTGCTCAATCAGTTCTTGATGTTCCCATAAAATTTCTAATCCATTTGAGTCCTCTGAATTATCTAAATTATCTTCAGCTTCTTCCTTGCCATTGCAGCCAATTTCTTCTCCTTGAGAAAACTTTTTATCTACTTCTTGGTTGTCTAAATATTGCATACTAGACTCTTGTTCTAAATTCTTAAGTTCTTCTAATATATCATTATCTTCGTCTTCGAAATCATCTGGCTCATACCCGCCATTCAAATTCTGCAAATTTGTATCTTCTTCTTCTTCTTCAGTTATTTCTGATTTTTCTCTTTCAATTCCTCCAAAAAATTCAAAATCAAATGCTTCTTCAAAATCTTTATCTGATAAAAAGCTATCACTTGTTGATGCTCCAAAACGATTTATTACTTCACTGCTTGAAGTAATAGAATCAGAATAGGAATCGGAATCAGAATCTGCAGCAATGAAGTCCTTTTCTGATAGAAACTGAGGAGCATGAGGTGGCATCTCTGGTTGAAGCTTCTTCTCTGTTTCCTCTGCTTGAGATGCTCTATTTATAGAATTCTGTTTCATCTCTCTTTCATCCACAATCTCTGTATTGGCAATAGAAACCTGATCAAAATCATCATATAATTCTTTCACTGCAAAGCTTAAAACTTGTGGTTTCTCCAAGTAGAGACTAGAACTTTTCGTAGATAAGACCTCATACTTATTTGTGGTGGTAGTGCTGCTGCTATTTGATACCAAATCTGACCCAATTGGCTCAAACTTCTCTCTGTACGTTTGAAATTGAAATTTGAAGAAGAATTTCGGTTCCTCTTCTTCCTCCAATTTACCGTTCTCTTTTGTATCCTCCAATACTCTGTCCTCAATTTCTGATTCTTCAGCCTCCCCAATTTCTCGCACCGTACAATTGGAATCAGGTTCTGTTTCTTTCATCGTTTCATATTCTGGTTCTGTTGAATTCGAAGTGTTTGGTTGAGGGAATTCATGCTTTTTATAATTAACCCTGAAGAATATGGAAATTGCTGCAATTAGCATTGGACTTTTAAAGAATAATTAGTATCAACAAAATCCTTAAAAAAGATAAAACATTGGCATTTGAATGAATACCTGAAAAGTTTCATATATATAAGACCAAACAGAGCAAAAACAGAGACCCAAAAAGAGATGGCAAAAAGAAGCAAATTTTGACGAACAAACCCATTAACAGAACCCATATTCAGCAAATCTGAGATAGAAATTGAGGAAGAAGATCCTTTTATTAGCCATTAATTTAACCCATCAACTTCCTTCTTTTTTTTGAAATTGAAGCAAAAACAGAGCAAGAAACAGAGAAGTCATCGAAACTCTGATTATATGGTTTGAAATCTAGGAACGACAATAGACCTTTCACCTGTATAAAAAAGAAAAAGGGTAAGAAAAAATGTCAAAATCAGAACATATGTGTATGCATGAAAATCTGATTCAGAGAAGTAGAAATCTGACCTAAATATGGGAAGATTAAACAGTAGAGAAGGAAAAGAACATGTCAGCGACAGGGAGGGAGGGTTTTGGAGCTTGCTTAGAGCCTTGGAATTCTCGAGATCGTTATGCGATTTGGATTAGGAGAAGAAGAAAGATTTTATTTTTAGTTGAAGGGTTTCTGTTTTGTCATGTATTGTGTGTAGATTTGCAGTTTTAGTAGAATTTTGAGTCGATTTAAGATGGTGCAAAGAAACTTTCAACTCGGTACGGTTTTAGAGAAATAAAGGATAAAATACAAATACAAATTTTCTTTGATTTGACTCGTTTCAATGGGTCGGTGGGATTGTAACAAACATAACATATAGTACGTGGCCAAGAGCAAGATTAAGAAATCTAATTCCTTTTACAGATTATTAAGGTGGGTATGTAAATATAATTACTTATTAGTTTATTTTGGTTTCTAAAACTCAAATGAGTGTGCGTATTTTTACCATATCTTCTGTTTAAAATAAAAATAGAGGTTAGGTACTAAATAAATATTTATTTGTGTACCAATTTTAAAGTTGCCTAAACTAGAATTTGGCAATTTCCACGTACACGTGTATCCCATTGTTGTATGAAAGAGGCAAATATAGCTTCTTCGTGCCAACTGTGGACGGCCATTCACACGTATACATCACTATTATTTTTATTTTTGTTTATAAGAAAACTAGAAAAGTACTGTAATGCTAAATATTAATTAATTAATTAAATAATACATACTTAAGCATTAAGTGTAATATTATTAATTTTATATGTAAAAAACAAATTTGATGTATGATGACTTCAAAAACAACAAGCAATAGGTATTGGGTAACAAGTACTTGTTTATCTTCATCCATTATCATCATTAGGTAAGTATATAAAATCTGCAAAATTGGTTTAATTTCATTGATTTCCCTAAAATCATTAAGTTCATTAAAATTTAATGTTTAATTTTAATAATTTCATATGACAAAAAAATTTAAAATATTATTTCACCTTAGAAGAAGAAGCTCCATACATAGAATATGCAAAACTTGAGTAACATTAATAAGAGGAGAATAATGATTAATTAAGTTAAGTGATAGAAGCCTTTTCTGGAATAGTACTCCTTCATTGCCCAAAAAAGGAGACAAAATTAATTTGATGTAATTGGTAGTTGTGAGCAATATGTACTTTTGACATTGATATTTCATAATTATTTATTTGAGTTCTCAAAAAAATAAATTGAAAATATAGATTAGAGGTCAAAATATTGTAATCTTTTTTGTATGCATATTCTAATTTGATCAAATCTGATCATAATCATACTATAAACTGATTGTAAAATATTGTACCTATATTATTGCATTTGGTGAAAAGATTCTAAGCCAATTGTATACTTTTAGTACAAAAACTAGATATGTGATAAATTTTCAAATATTGTAAACTCATTGTCAACCTTGTTAATTATAAACAAGTGCTTACTTACAATGCTTGCACATTTCTCTTATTATTTAGTTGCATCTGAAGGGGTGTGTCCTACTCTGCAAGCACCATTTTATTTATTTATACCTTGTACGAGAACTGTTTATTGTTTATTGTTTATTGCACAAACAATTATTTTCTACGAGCTACATACGTGGGAAAGCTACTATGAGTCCATGCCAAGTTATCTTTGAAGGAAGTATGATTTTATTATATTTCTACTAAAATATAATTAGAAGGAATGTTCATAAATTATAATAAAAAAACCAAAGGAGACAATGTCACTTTCAAATATAATTTTTAAGAGAAATGTTTTATCGTAATTCATATAAAGGACAAATTTAAAATAATTAAAGTGTATGATTATTGAATGATTCATATAATAGTCAGTGTGGAGTCAAGATTATAAACTAAGTGTATGATTAAAAAGAGTTTAAAAAATAAGCTAGGATGCAATTTTCAAATTTACGATACAATAAAATTTTTTAACAAACTATATTTATATTTTTCCTTTTTTAATGTATTATAAAGCATTTACAAACAGATTGTTTTCGTAAATGACAAATAATTTTTGGATATTATTTTATTAAGATTGGATTGGATAGTAATTTTTTTTAAAATTATATTGGATATATTTATTTAGATTGGGTTGATCCTTAATTTAGTTGGTTAAGTTTGTTTGTTTGGTAGTGTATTAGCACTAATTCAACTTAAAAATTTTGGAGAATTGAAATTAATACAAGAGTGAATAAATGAAAGCCTTTTTCTAAACACTATAATATTCTTATAACTTAAATGTTCTAAAAGTCTCCTTTTTCCATTAGCAAAACAAACAAAAAAAACAAGTCTCATTTTTCAACCCACTAATGAAGACTTGTTAAGAAATAAACAAACAGAAGAAATTAAAATTAATGAAATCATAGAATTGTATTGTGATGGAGACATTAGATTTGTAAACCTTATAGCTCAAGAAATCATTCCTCCTTCATAATCTCACCTTGGAAAAACAAAAATTGTTTAATTTTATAAAGACAACCTACATTTATACTAATAATTCATCGAGTTAAATATAAAAAAGGTATTAAAATTTTAAATGTGGACGCCAAATAGGGTGTTCGCATAGTATGTATGCGAACTTAATAAATTATTATTTTTTTTTCCAAAGATGCGAACTTGTGGCAGTATATAAATCAAAGACGAACTCTCTAAGAGTTCATTCTTCTGAATTTAGGGTTTTAGACGTAGCGTTTCAATTTTCCATTCATAGTTCGCATATCTGGTATGCGAACTCCCTTTAAATGTCCACATTCCAGATTTTAACACCATTTTCTGTCCACCTTTAAAATTATAACACTCCATTTGTAAATCTCTCATAATTCAACTATCATATTTCAATTAAAAAAATTTAGAATTTTAAAATTTTATTTGAAAATTTTATTTCCAGAAGCCGCCAAAATATATTTTTGGCTCACTTCCGCCATTCCAACTTCTAGCAATATAGAATGGGTTCAAATTGCTCCTACAAATAACTAATTATTTGTGCCAAAATTGCCCCTACAAATATCTACTAGGTACTATAATGCCTTGTATTTTGGTGAATAAAACAGCTTGTATACCTTAAATAAACTTGATGAATGTCTTGGTTGCTGATAAATGTATATAAATTGATGATATCTTTGTATAGTGGTGGTATATTAAGAAGTTAAAAGAATTCCGGGTCAAGATGAAAAGCTCTTTTGATATCTATAAGTTAAAAGAGATTTTTGATTTTTTAGTGAAGAGGAAACTTATTACTCATAAGCTGCTAGCCAAGGAGGAGATTAAGGGAAAGCAATACTGCAAGTACAATGATTTTTGGAATCACAATACTAATGAATCTACTCTCTACCAATTCACATTTTCAGCATTTTTAATTTTCTAAGTACTTTACTATTTCAACAAATTTACTTTCTCTATTACTTAATTCCATTTACTCTCTTTTATATTTTGATGCACCATAAAAGCTTAAAAAACAAAAAATCTTAAATAGATTTGAAAAGTCTTAAATTTCAATAAGTTTGAAAACCAAAAATATAAAGTCATGCCTTAAATTGGCGAAAACAAACACTAAAACAACAAAATACAACTTTGAAAGACATTTTGGACTCTTAAATATTGTTTTTAGGCCTTACAAAATGCACTCTATAACTCGGGAACTTTTGTAAATATTTGAACGAGATTTCCAAAATGGGGTTATAATAGTTATAGTTATGCCTAAAACTGATTTTACTAACTTAATTATAACGTTTAGGCTGGTCCGCTGGTTCCAAATACTACAAGCCCATCTCATCTGCATCACATTCAAACATTGTTACCTTTTTAGCATATTTACTTTTAAGCATCCTTGCTGTTAATTCATTCCTTTTCTTTTCCTTGGAAATCTTTAATTTCACAACCTCATAAGCATACAATAGTATTTGACTGAGCTTTTATTGTGTAACCAATTTTTTGATAAGAAGTCAGCAGTGTATAAAATTCGAATTAGGTGCACTTCATGTAGCTGCCATGCAAGGGTGGTGCTAGGTTCGAATTAGGTGCACTTCATGTGTATATATATATATAGTTTTATTTGATTGGAATCGTTTTTTTTTTTCTTATTTCTTTTTAAAACAACATATAGTTATTGGATTATTTTGGTTTGATAACTATTTGTCATGTTAAAACGTTAATGAATCTGATGGTTACAAGTTGGCTACCAACAGATTTTGATCCTATTTTTGGCTTTAGTTTTTAGGAGTGATGTTTCTCATTTTATTTTTAATGTACCATTGGATGATATGAATAATATAAGGTTAGGTAATTCGATTGGTGCGTTTTCAAGTACTCACTCTCGTATTAATGCTATTACTAGCCTAGATAGGAGGGTTATTTGTCGTTTTTATTTTTTAAAAAAAAAAAAAAAACAAAGGAGGAAATTATAGAGAGCTACACACAAATTTTCTTTCTTTTTTCTTTAGCTAATTAAGCGAAATAACACTGTCATCACTCATCATAGATATGCATTAATGCAATTTCAGATTTGAACAGAACAAAATAGGTTAGCTGAAGAAGGAAAAAAAAAAAAAAGCATCACCACACCACCTTCTCATTTCATTATTTGCGCGTTCTTGAAAATGAATTAAATTAAAGGCTAATAAATCTTGTGTTTAATGAGGGCGGGAAGTTGTTTTCTTTTTGTTTTTCCAGTGCATTACCCACAACATAACATTTATTGCCCCGCCATTTTGCGAGGCACAACAGCTGACTTTGGCTTTGCTTTGCATGCCCCATTAGTAAATGCATTTGCTGTCATCTTTTGACTCTTTTTTTTATTTTTATTGCTTTTCTTTAATTAGGTCAGCTTCTTCTTCTTCTTCTTTCTCTCTCATTTTTTTCTATATATGAAGCCCATGGTAGCTTATATTGTCTATTCTTTCTTAGAAAATAGATACACATCCCTATTTCAAAAAGGCTTAAAATTTTAAAAGTAGAAAAAGAGAAGATTACTTGAAATTATATTATGGGTAGACCTCCTTGCTGTGATAAGAGTGGAGTCAAGAAAGGGCCTTGGACTCCTGAAGAAGATATTATGTTAGTTTCTTATATTCAAGAACATGGCTCTGGCAATTGGAGAGCTGTGCCTTCTAATACAGGTTGGATCAGTATACATCTCCTCAATATTTACTCTAATTTGCTAATTTCTTATGATTGATTTGATGATCTCAAATAGACATCCTTTGGCCTTGAGAAAATTATGGTACTTTGATTTGATAAAGTGTTAAAGGTTGTTTCTTTGGTGGCTTTAATTTTCAGGGTTGCTTAGATGCAGCAAAAGTTGTAGGCTTAGATGGACTAATTATCTAAGGCCAGGAATCAAAAGAGGTAATTTCACTGATCAAGAAGAGAAAATGATAATCCACCTACAAGCCCTTTTAGGCAACAGGTAACTAATTAATTTTTAATTTTGTCAATGTATTACTTTTAATCAATTAATTATCTTTTGTTCTTATTTACTTAATTTAATCATTAATCTTTCAAATTGAAAAGCTTTGTTTATGGTTATTCATGTGTATACTATTTTGCAGATGGGCAGCTATAGCTTCATATCTTCCACAAAGAACAGATAATGACATTAAAAATTATTGGAATACCCATTTGAAGAGAAAGCTAAAGAAGCTGCAAACCAGCCATAATTTTGAGGCTAATAATCAGTTTAAAGTAGATGGGTTAACATCATCTTCAACCTCTTCATCAACAGCAACATCAACTGTTTCACAACATTCAATTTCCAGAGGTCAATGGGAAAGAAGGCTTCAAACTGATATTAACACAGCTAGACAAGCTTTATATGAAGCTTTGTCACCAGAAAAAGCCACCATTTCTTTATCTTTAACAGATATTAATAATAATACCAAAAATCATACTCAGTTAAAAACATCTGCTACTACTTATGCTTCAAGCACCGAAAATATTGCCAAGTTACTTGAAGGTTGGATGAGGAATGGGCCTAAAATGAGATCATCATTACCAAATACAAGTCAAGAAGAAAGAAAAACAGAGGAAAAAGATACTGAGAATGAATTTGAAGAGACATTTGGATCATTATTCAGTGATTTTGAATCATTTGATCATTCTTCTTCAAATTCTGATTTGGAGTCACCAAGTGAGGATGCAAGTATTTTCTGTCATGAAGAAAACAAGACAGATTCTAATGCAGAAATGCCACCTTTGTCATTTCTTGAAAAATGGCTTTTTGATGAAGGAGTTAATACTAATAGTTCTGTTGGTCATCATCAAGGAAAGGATTATCTTAATGAAGTTTCAGTATATGAAACTGAATTTTTTAGAAGGGATTATTAAGTATTATTGTTATTCATGGTTTTCTATTCTTTTGAATTTGATCTAGAGTATTGAAATTATTCATTTGTTTTTTGGTAAATTTATAGGTTAGCAACTTAGTTTTGAGACCTTTTGCTATTAATTTTTATGATTTGTGCTTAGGTCTTAGCACTCAAAGGTTATGATTCACCTTTTTTGCTATAACACAGCAAGTGTAAATCTTAATTTGTTATTTAGCGATTTGATTTCTTTCCTTGAGAATACATTTGAATTGATATCAAGTTCAATTGTTGTGTACAAATAGCAAAACAATGAAAATTTTAGGCCAAGGTTTTCGAGTATGACTACGAGTATCGAAATCTTGATACAAATTATTTTTATATTTAATTTATTACAAAGTCAATTTCTGCATTACAACGCAACATTTAATCTCGTACAAATTTAAAAAAAAAAATAAAAATAAAAACCTCAATTCTTGAATGGAGAACTTGGAAATTACTGATTTTTATTGTTTTTTTCCTTTTCTATGTCTAAGGGGAACATAGTAAGAGTTGAAGCTATATGCACTTTCTTGTGAAGTTGTCGATCCAAATTGACAAGGGAAGTTATTGAACCACCAAAAAGAGCTTTGATTATTATTGGAAGCTAATGGTAGTAGAGGTAATTAAGAAGATATAACTGTCCTGCTGCAATTATTAGGATATTGGGACTCTTAAATTTGAAATTAATGAGATGTAATATATATTCTTAAAAAATGTGTCTTCCATCACACTCCATTTACTCCTTTATTGCCAGAAGCTTTAACCTTTAAGGAGGCTTTTAGATGGTAAAAATTAGTGCTTTTTTGAGACTGATTCCTTATTATTAGTGAAGGCACTTCAGTAGAGTCTCATTGATAATTCATATTTTGGTGCCTATTTGTGACTGTAAAGATCTTTTATGTGACCTAAATTTGGATTTCTAACCAAAATGTGCTCAATTGTTCTAGCTTAGTTGAATGGAGATCTTTGTGCTACCTACTCTTTATTAGGATATCAATAATACATTCATACTTTAAAACAAATTTGTTCCAAATTCATAATTACACTCTCCTTTCTATTACTACTTCAAATTATATTTCTTTTTTAGAGTTTAATTAAGTTATTACTGATCTTTTTATACACTCACTTTATTCACAAATGAACATTTTTATTTGTAATTTTTTAATTTAACACTGGCCCACAGGTCACATTAAGTATTCAAAGCCATTACTAGTCATTCTAATGGTTGAATGACAAAATAATTACTAGTCTTTTTGATATAATTACTAGTCTTTTTGCGGTTTTTTCCTCCAAAATAATATATGATTGAGTTTTGGTCACAATGTGCTTATTCATTTAAAATTAAAGTCATATTTGAAATTATAAAAGTAAGTTAATTCTAATGGGTATACTATCTGTTATTTTTAATCTGTTATTTTTAATGGTTGGTTGTAATCGGCATATTTAACGTTTAACAATATAATTCTAATTGAAAAATTATTGAAAAATGTGAATAACACGAATAATTGAAAGGATACATAGTTTCATTCTTCAATATTTGGTTGATAGAATGATTAACTACTGTAATATATCAAACGTTAGAGATAAAAAAAAGTCTAATTTTTAAATATTAAGGACAATATAGTGTAACATGTAAAAAGTGATGAACAATTTTTTAATTTTCCCAAATTAATATATATTTTTTTGAAAAAATTATTTTAGAATATTTAAATATTAGGATAATATACTTTCGTGTCCTTCAATTTTAAAAATTACTTTACAAGAACTTCACTTTTACTTGATTATGCTCTCAGGTGTTTTAATCCAAGATTTGTTTTGATATTCCATCAATCTTCTCATATAGACAATAAACTTTTACATTTATTCCTAAAATATCCTTCTTCTAAGTTAGGGAGAATTACTCCATGGTGTGGTTAAATTTTGGGCTAACCTATTCACAATTCCTTTAGTTTTTACATTGAAATGTAACTTTTATTAATTACTTTCACGTCTATATATTTTATGTTAATTTACTTTTAAGTTCTTTTAATAACGGTTTTATCGATTGCAGTGTTCTAACTTAGTTTGATATTTAATTCTTCTTTACAATCTCGAAAACCATGCGCTTCTCGGGTTGTTAGATATGCACACAGCATTCTTTTTTTCCCCTCTGTTTCCTTCATTTTGGTCTTAAAAAACAACACATTTAATGAAAGCATTGGTTTCATGTCATATATACATGTTTCCTACGTTTAAATGATAAAAAGTATCGCAAGTGGAAATTGAATTTTGCATATAAAAACAACAGTTTTCTACGTATAAGAGGCTCAAACTTATCCAAATATGAATCGTTTGTTTGTTGCCATAGTTGTATGTGAAAGAATTTCAAGTTGCATTTTGTGGCCATAAAATTCTGCAGACTAAAATTGAATGCACACATGTGAAAGAATTTGGATACAGTCCTTTTAATTTTTCTTTCTTTCTTTCTCTGTACAAGTGTGAAGTAGTCTGTATTTAGACCATTCAAATCACAGAGTTGATTTAAAGTTCCATACTGTAAAGGGATGGCAAGAAGCATAAGTCTCTCATTAATACCCATCATCAAATGACAACACGCAAGAAGAAAAGGAACAACATTATATATATATATTTTTTTACTACTTATATTAAATACTCTGTTTGATCTAAACCAAAATGGCAAACTACATACAAAGTTTATCAAGATTCAATCCATCACTTCAATTTTTTTTTTTAAAAGAGAAAAAAAATCAAAATTAGAGATTTTGAATACGAATCAATCTCTTTTCAAATATATTCTTTGGGTAACATGTTATATTTATAATTAGAACAAAGAAATTATTTATAGCAGACATGTTTTGTTAATTTTTATCGTCATTTAGTTAATAGAAGAATAAAATAATATAATTTTTCTAAAATAAAAAGATGTATAAAAAATACGGTCATGTAAAAAAATTGGAAAAAATTAGTATGTTTACACTTTAAACTATTTTAATATTTTTGTTACTAAACCTATTATTGCAATTACTCCATTTAAATAAGAGTAGTTTGGTAATTATACAATATTCTTGAAAGTATTTTTGAGAGTAGATTTCATGTTTTCAATATTTAAATGTTAATGTTCAATTTTCGAAAAAAAACTTAAATGTTAATGTAAAATTGCAATTGAATTAGTTTAATTACATTTTAGCTAACCTGGGTATTATATTATTATTATCTTGTGCTAATCTCTGTATTATTATATTATTATTATTATCAAGTTTTATATTGCATTTGAGAAAGTTTTTAATGTTGTTGATTAAGGATACAAGAAACAAACACACAAAAGTCAAACTAAAAGATTAAAAGTTGTAGTAGCATTATGGATAGCCTAAATCAAAAGGAGGTAGGTGATGTGCTCATATATGTTTTGGGGTCAATTTGTAATTATTTAATTTATTTTTAATGAATGTCTCGTATCGTATCGTACCGTATCGTATGTGGCAAAAGTGTGAGTTTGTTAACGAATTGAGAAAATTCATCCCATTGGTTTGCTAGAACAAAGTTCCTGCTCTTCCCCCAATCTATCACTTTCTCTTCTATCTGGGCATATCTTCATTAATCTTATTCTCACTTATCTTCTTGTAATCTGCATATATGATTAACACACCACAAATCTATTTTATATATACCCACTCAATATTATGATTATCAATACATAAATAATCAGAATTGGGCTCACCATATATGATCTTCATCCTTGTTTACTTTAACTCAGCCATTGATTTCCATTAGGAACAGTAAGTGTTACCACATCAGAGAGTTGTTCTGTTTTTCCTATTCTCGTATTATACAACCTTAATGGAATGGGATGCAAAATTGTTCCCAAAATGAAAAAATTGAAGAAAATGTTTTTCAAGATTCAAAAACAAATATTCAAATAGACCCATTTTCTTTCGATTCAAGCATTTTTGTGAGGAAGGAAAGATTTTCGATTTCTACTAACCAGTTTCTTGTCTTGGAGTATTTCTTCCAAGATTATACTAAAGAAATGGCGGGGAGGCATGGGCTCCGGTAGTGGTAGCAGAGATTTTGAGTTCCGGCGAGTTTTTTCATACTGTGTTTCAGTTAACTGGCGAGGCCTTCCTCTCCGGCTAAGCAAGGAAGAAGATGAAGATGTAGGAAATTTACCAAACAGTCCTTCAGATTTTTGAATTTTTCAAAATGGTATGTAAAATTACATTTTGATACTTACACAGTCGATTTAAGAGGAATAATAGACTTTTTAGTTTAAAAAAACAGATAAAACATCTTTAATTATTTGAAATTACAAGGAAAAATCGTAATTTTTTTTTAAAGTTAATATTTAAATTTATGGTTGATGACATAATTTGGAGGCGTGTGTGTGGATTTGGTTAGAAGGACAAAATCACATGTAAGCCCAATAGCCCACCTCATGTTGCATTTAAGACGAGCATGTGGGTTTATTTGCCTTTCTTTTTGCCTTTTTCTTTCTTCAATTTGATGGCTTCTTAAATGTACTTTTTTTATAAAAAAAAAAAATGGTGTCTTAAATGTATTTGATAAGTCAAATTATTCAACAATTTCATAATTTTACAAATGTAGTTTTATATTTAAAATTAAAAATTTCTAATTGCAAATTAAAATCACATGTTAATTATTGTATTTATAATGAAAATCATAAAATATAGAGAATAAAATATCATAGTATATTTTCAAAAAAGTAAAAATGTACATTGAGTGCGGATTTTCATATATTGCAAAATATGGTGAAGGGGTGAGAAGCAACAAAAGAGGAAAATGCACAAATTGAAAAAGGGAGCTCGACTAAATGGGGATTTGACGATTTAGAAAAAAAAAAAGATTTTGTAAAGCGTTGAACGCCGTCATTTGAGGGTGGAAAATAAGCAATTTCAGAAGGGGAAAAAATAGTAGTTGAGCTAGGGAAAAAGAGAAGAAATAAAACAAAGAATTAAAACAAAGATATTTGAGCAATTATCGTTTTTTATTTTTCTTAATCTCTTCATTAATTAACCAATTAATCAAGCATTTTTACATTTTTATAGTTAATAGATCCCAAAAACAAAACAGATAAATCCGTATCAAGTTGGATTAGAAACTAATATTTTTAAATGCTCATCTAATCTTTCATATTCATTTTCTCTTTCATTTAGTGTAACGAATTAGCTCAATGGTTACCATTTTTTGTTTTCAAAAAATATCGAATCCATAATATTTTTTATTTTTCGGTGGATTAGAGTTGAATTAGATAACAGTAATCATATAACTATCGTTCATAACATTTTAATTTTTCTGGTAATAGAAAAACATTTCATAAAAAAAAAATAAATCAAATCAATAAAAATAAACAAATTAAAAAAATCTAAAAAATTAAAAACATACTAATCATTAAAAATAAGTATAAACAATAAAAAATTTGACATATTTTATAATTATGTTTTAAAAAATGACCTATATAGTAAAAAAAAAATATATAAAACATCTTTGATCATTATTTTTGTAAAAATAATAAGAGACTCATAACAATAATATAATAAAATGCTCAATTTATATATAATTTTAAGCCCAAAAATTATGTGGGTCAGTTATCCAAATAAGTTCAACCTAAAATTTCATACCTAAATCTTCAATTTTGCCTATGACTGTATCTAATCCATGCAGCATTTCTCATTTTGGCGTTGGAAATTGCGTGATTTTGGTGTAATGGTGGGCTTATTTTGCTTCAATTTAGTGTGTTGGGAATAGTAACATGCCATATATGAAGCGGTGGTGCCTCAGACCATCTCTAACTCATGCGTTGTTTCTCATTTTGGCGTTGGAAATGGAATGCAAAACTCACTTCAGCATAGTTATCCTTAAGTTTTCATCAAGTTGCTTCTGACTATTCTTTATTTGTTTATAAAAATGGAAACTTGTTTACTGCATTACTTGTGCATACATAGATGATGTTATTTTTGCAGCAAATGATAAAACATTCATAAATACAATTAAAGCTTATTTGCATGATAGATTTAAGATTAAAGATTTAGGTGTATTAAAATTTTTCTTAAGATTTGAAATTGCTAGGACTGTAAGAGCTATTAATTTCTGCCAAAAGAAATACATTCTTGATTTACTTAAAGAATATGATTTTATTAATGCTAAGCTTGCTAAAACTCCAATGACGGTTGATTTGAATACCATAGATGTGTCAAAACTGACTATTTTTTATGATAAAACACAATACAAGCATATTGTGGGTAAATTGTTACATTTACTAACTCTAAGACTGACATTCTTATGTTGTCCAACAACTTTCTCAATTCTTAGATTGTTCAACTGTTGTCCATTTAACAGCAGCACATAGAGTTTTGAGATATTTAAAAGCAAATCCAGGTATCGGCATTTTCTACCCTTCTTTTAGTTCTTTTAATTTGCAAGGTTTTTCTGATTCAGATTGGGTTGCATGTTCTTTAACAAGAAAGTCAATAACAGGTTATTGTATTTTCTTAGGAGATTCACTTATTTCTTGGAAAACCAAAAAATAGTCTGCTGTCTCTAGTTTTCTGCAGAAGTAGAATATAAAGCAAGGACAACTGTAACTTATGAATTACAATAATTTTTATTTCTGTTAAAAAATTTAGATATAATTCATTCACAACCTGCTTTATTATTTTGTGATAATCAATCTGCTATGCATATTACTCATAATCAAGTATTTCATGAAAGAACCAAATATTTAGACATAGATTGACATATTGCAAGGGAGAAAGTGCATTTTGGACTTTTGAAGCTGTTACTTGTGACTTTAGCAAATTAGATTGCAGATTTTTTCACAAAGCAACATACATTTGCATCATTTCCACATTTCCTAAGCAAGCTTGGAGTGTATTCTATTTACACTCCAGCTTGAGGGGGTATTAGGTCATATATTAGTCAAATTAGAACCATCTGTATGTATGTGATAATAACTTAAGGTACTAAACTTGTACATAAGACAAATTAGCACCTCTATTTTGTAATTTTTCTCACTTGGCAGTATTCTGTTAAAAAAAAAAAAAACATACAAATAAATTAGCAATAGGTTGGAAAAGGTTATAAATGCATGTGAATTACATAGTAACTTTTGATCACTATATTGATTGAAAAGTTTATCAAAATTAGTTATTATTGGTATATATCAACTAAAACTTAGACTGAATTAATGATTGTACATTTCTATTTTTTGTGGTCCAAAACCAAATTAAATTAAAATTTTCTTGATACAATGTCATGATATTATTAAAGAAAATGATATTAACAAAATAAATCTCTCTAATATTTGTGGAGATAATTAAATTAATGTCCTTTATGTTAAAATCAGCAAATAATTGTGTCCTCCTTCAGGTCATGTTAGCATCAATCCGTGGCAACTTTCCTCATATAAATCAGCATATCTGAATAATGTGTATCATTGTTGATGGTGATTAGTGACTTAATTAGGTTATTTATTTTTCTGAAAATTGCTAACGAACACAAAAAATTTTGATTCTAAGATGCTTTATCCAATGACCCAAAAGCCAAAATGAACAGTGTAATAGTGTGGACAGTACTAAATGGGTTGGGTTGTTGAGTGACAAAGGGCCTCATCATTCACCATCTTCTCAAAAACATAATCATATTTAAGTCCCTTTCAACCCCACAAATCTATTCATACTGACTGTCTTTCTTTTCTTCTTCTTTTTTTAAGAACCTCTTTACCACTTTTTAGCATGTAATCATATTTCTTTAGAGTTCAATATCGCAAGTTTAAAGTCATCATAGTTTTTAATTAACACCATAATCATAATCTAACTTAATTATGTTTCAACATTTTTAAATTTCAACATAATTTATTTTTTTATTACGATAATACATTTAAAGTCCTTCAAAACATAATTACGTCAATCTATAATTCAAATTATGAAAAGATTTATTGATTAAGTGGGTGGATTAGCTAATTAAATGAAATTTATACCCTAATTAGTAGTTATTGCATTCTACTTTGTCAATTTAGACTTTTGAAATGGGAACCAAATTCCATATCCATTAGTCATTCCATCACTACCAAAGAATTGTGAATCTCTTCTACTCTCCATCAATTTTTTACCTTTCCTTTTTAAAGAAAATGAAGAATATGTTTAGTCACTAATTCCCAAAAAACAAAAGATAAAAAGCATTGGACAGCCTTGAACACAGGAAACTGTGATGAGGTGGGTATAAAATAAGCTAAGTGAGTGAAAAATTGAAGACCAAAAATGGCAAGGACATAGACCCACATTCCCATTTTAGTCGCCAATCATGATCACCTACCAACATTAACTAATCAAATGTCTGTAAGGTATGAAATATTTGGAGGCATTTTGGATAAGTACTACCATCAAAAGCATCTCCTGGTCTTACAACTGAGAATAATTGCTCAAGTATGTTGGCTACAATCACCAATCATGATTTGTATACTATACATATATAAAAGGAATCACAGGGATTTTCATATGTTCATCATAATTCGTCTTATTTTATAATTTTAATTTCTAAGTTTCTAATTGGGAACTTCGAATCCAATGTTGCTTGAGTATACATTAATTATCTAGTTTTTATATATTTATAAAGAAATAAAGTACTCCATTTCTCTCAATATATATATATATATATATTTACTTTATTCAATGTGAGATAATAATACATAAATATATATATTATAAATTTAGTGGTGTTTTAACTTAGACTTTTTTTTTTTTTTTGGAAAACATAACAGTTTTTAAATAGAATACTCTTTTTGGTTCATTGAACACTCCCAAATTCAATCATCTTTGTTGGATAACGTGGAAGGTTATTTTTGTTAACAATAATTTATTTCCTTTTGTAACTTGTTAATCATATTGATGTCTTCATCAAGTTCTCGAAATGCTCGTGATGATTGTAAAATGCAATAGATCTAAAGTTTTCCCACCAAATAACCAAAAAATTATAGTCAAATGGCACTGCCACTTGATCTTAGGGGCCAAGGCACCTTTGAGACCCTTCTAGCTCCCACCTTCCCCATAATGAATCTAATATCCATTTTGAGAAATCTTATTACATAAGAAGTTAAGTATTGCGATAAAATCCTGTTGATGAGATTGAAAATCTTGGTTAAAGAGAGAAACAAGCGCATTGAAGGTAACAAAATTGTGCTAGTTAACCTGAAGAATGGTTTGCTAGAATGTGGCACAAAGTGTGCTCTTCATCTACACTTTTATTTCTCACAATTCCTTCAAACTCCAAAAATTATTAAAGACCAAAACTAAAATAAGTACAAGTGCCACTTACATACAATTAAGCCAACAAAAGATTAGACAAATTAAACATTTTGTGAATTTTTCAAACTTAATCCAAAACACAAAACAATTGGAATACAAAAACAGGTTTGAAGTCTTCATTTACTTTCTAATAAGGTTTCAACTCTTAACAAATTAAGTAAGTTTAACAAAATTTGATCAAACAATGATAAATCTTATAACAATCATAAAAGAATTATTGGCCCCAAGAATGATATCAAAAACTCAACAAGCCCATATGCCAAATTGATGTCTCCTTCTATACTAATGAAATCAAATACACCACACTTACAAAAGTCAAAAGGTGTTGTATTGTATATTAATCAAAACCAAATAGGATATAAGGATAAGTAAAAGTATGAGAAAGCTCATATCTTTCTTTATTAGTATCCCTCAACTTGAATTTTTGAATATAATAGAACACTATATCCAAATATATTTTTATATTTTTTTCTCTTGAGAGATCGCAAAACTATCATAATCTAAATCACATGATCGTGATCAGCGTATGGCGTATAACGAAATAAGATTTTATCACGCGAACTTTATAATTTTAAGTAAAACATCCTATGTACATATATATAAAATACCATAATATATATAGTGTTCTCATAGCAAGACTCATAAGTTAGTCACATACCACCAAAAACATAATAAGGGTTTAAAAGTAATTTTTCCAAAATATTACATGTCACAAATAGCCTAATGTTGGAAAATCTACTAAGAGTACAAAATAGAAGACTGATAACATGCAAATCCAACTTGTTTTTATTGTTATATTTGTATTGATTTTGGATTATTTGTGCTTAAAATTATAATTTTATTTGATTTATTGTTTTTGTGCTAGGAAAAGTTGGATTTGGCGTGAATGGAGCGAAAAG
>CANUEY010128724.1:0-13167 GCA_948099555.1 Croton setiger
AAAATAAATTTTAATAAAAAATAACCATATTTTTCAATTTAAATTATAATAAAGTTAAATTTTCATTTTGGGTATTTAATAACAAAAAAAAATATATAATATTAAATAAAAATAAAAAAAAAAAAAAAAAAAAAAAAAAAAAACCCATCATAATAAATAAGAAAACAATCAAATCACAGATGGGTATTGATCATCATCAACCATCAGAGGATCAAAATAGAAACTTGATCACTAACACCCATTATTTATATACTATAACACAACTAAATATATAAACATATATACATATATACAAAATACATACCTGATCAGTAGTAGTAGTAGTAGTAGGAGTAGGAGCAGATTCTTCAGTAGAAGCCATGAAGATTGAAAGAGGCAGATAGAGAAAGAAAGAGAGAGAATGATCTTTCAAAAGGAAGTTGATAAGAAGATTCTTCTTCTAAGTGAGAAAAATAACTAATAATGATAGTAATATGAAAAAAGGGAAAGGAAAAAAAAAGAAGAAAATTTGGTTGGCAACTGACAAAAAAAGAAAGAAAAAAGAAATAACAAGAACAGCAAAGAAAGTAGAATAGTGAATGACAGACTGTATCACATGATCACTCCAATATGAATGATTTGGATACCATTAATTTTTATTACTATTATTATTTTCTTTCTTAATTTAATTATTATTATTATTCTAAATAATAAAAACAAAATGACAATAAAGAACAGGCTTGTTTTGGTTGGATTGATTAGAAAGTGAAAGAGAAATCACAATTTTCTATTGGCTATCAGACAAAGGTATTTTCAATAAGGGGTCCATAAATTTTCCTTTTTTAATTATTCATCAACTCCTATAATTAATTAAAATTAAAATTTAATAATCAATATTTATTTGCATAATTTTTTCTTAAATACCAATTACACAATTATATTATTTTGTGTAGTATTTTCTTATAAAAACTATAAAAGATACCAACAACAAATACTAGCATGTTTTGTATGTTATATTTACTATATTATTTTTAATAATGCAAAATACACTCAATTTTTTCATCTTATGAAATTTTAATAAAACTTTAATTAATAGATATATCTAAAAATAAATTTTTGTATTTGTTAAGTGAATTAAAAAGAAATTAGCTAATTATGATTAATATAATTAAAAATAGGAAAAATTACAATTTTATTTCTATATTCTTACTTAATATATATTTTTATTCCTGTATTTTTTGAAGTAGATATTTTTATTTTTATATTTTAGAAAATTATACTATTTTGTATTTTTTTTAAAAAAAAATTGATAAAAATTAACAAGTTATATCTAATATAAATTATTTATTTACTCTGATGATAAATATGATATCAGTTTTAATTAAAACGGCATATATATTTGTCGAAAAATGTTAAAATATTGTATAATTAACAAATAGATTTTTTAATTTTTTTAACATATTAGTGTTATTTAAGTCAAAACTAATGTAATATTTATAATTAGTAAAAAAAATTCAGATTTATTAATTTTTATCATTATTTAAAAAAAATATGAAATAGTATAATTTTTAAAATATAAAAATAATAAAAAAAATACAGAATCAAATATTTAGTAAAAATATAAGGAAAAAATTGGAACTACATATTATGTTCTTTTCTGCTTTTAACGGTCGAAGTTCGAAACATCTGGCGTTTTCATAACTTAGACGTCGCCGTTTAGCGTCCACCAAACCAACCTCTTGCCCGTTGCCATCATTTCTTTTAAACTTCTCTAGTGTTAGTCGCTTTCAGAAATGTTTCCCAGACGACGCGGTCTTAAGCTTTCTAAAAGCCCATTGGGTAGCTTTTTGGGCCTTTAAAAGAGAACTTAATGGGCCCAAATTTTATAGATTTTCTTGAATATGCTAATCATTAAAAACAAGTTTAATAATTGTTCATATTATTTCCTATTTTAGAAACCCAACAATGTACTTAAAATCACAACAAGGCTAAATCCATTTAGGTGAATGGGCCCTTGAAATGACCCATATCAAATCCATCAATATTTGGGCTAATATTTACATTACATTATATTAAAATTTCACTTGTATTTTTAATTTAATTTAATTTAATTTTTTCCTTGCTTTCAATTGTAAGAAGTAATGATGTAAATATTGCAAGAAAGTTGACTATCATTTGCCACTATAAAGCAAAAGCAAAGCATGTCATAATTGCAAAAATAAGAGCAATTTCAACCAGACAAACCTCTTTCTTTTCTTAATAATTATAGGATTAGGGGACCCTTTAAGAGCTTTTTATCATTCATGTTGCCTTCTAATTAAAGTCAATTACCACCATAATTATTATTAATTATAAATAACAATATCATGCATACTTTTTAACTTTAAAAATACCCTTTTAAAAGTACTATAAAAAATATAAGAATTAAATAATTAATAAAAGAATAGATAAAATATTATGATGATTATAAATGGAAGTAATTGTTAATTAGCATAATAATGATTGTTAATGAGATATTAAGCTTCTAGTTATGGTAAGCAATGTGATGATGATAAGGACATTGGTAATGTTTTAGATGAGTCATCATAATTTGTAGCTTGACAAGACAAAAGCTTTGTAAGTTTAGTTGTGAGTTAACTGAAAAACTTATTACAAATGCATGTGCTAATGTTTGTTAATGGGCCAATCAACAATAATAATTACACATTAAGGTCATATTCACAAAGAGGAGGACCCATTTTTTCCTATCTTCAATCCTCCATTAAGATATATGTTTCTTATAATTTCTATTACAATTACACTAATTGTAATGCTTATTTATTTATAATTCTTAAGTATTAATTAATTAACTATTAATTTATAAAGATTATGTACATATAATAATAAATCTATGAATATTATGTACATGTAACTCTTTCTTGTCAATTAGTTGTCTGTCTTAGAATCAACTTAGGAAGAGATGCCTCTAAGGATAATAGAAATATTTTATTTTTTTCAAAAAATATATATATTTTGATTATTATCTTTTTATGTTCATTAATTGCAATTCACATATATATTTTCTGTCCAATCACATATGCTTAAGTAGGCCATTATGCTTTTTCTTAATTATGTTTCTTTGTCTTACCAATATGTAATTATGATTTATTATTCAATTTTTTTTTCCCACTTTATGCTTTTCAGCTCAATAAGTAATATTGCTTCAGCTTCTATGAGACTTTTAATAATTATTACATGTATTAATTAATTACATATATATATATATATATATATATATATATAATGAAGTCCCACATTAGAGATAATAATAAACCCATGAGGGACCAAATATATTTCATGGGTTTAATTGGATCAAAATACAATATATTTTATTTATTTATTTATTTATTTATATCAAGATGGTGAACTGTTTAATCCTTTGGAGCCACTAGTTGACAATCATAATTTTTTCCTTTCATCTCGAGTCATCGTAAAAATATATCTTCTACATGTACTGGACAAATCTTTGATATATATACATGAGTTATAATTAGGTTTGGGTATGGTTTTCGAATTGTCGGTTCACAACTAAAAAAATGAAGAATCGAAACCAAATCGCTAGACAACAATTTTTGGACAATTATGAAACCATCAATTCTCGCTTCCTTTCCATTTTTCAATCAATGGTTCCAAACAATTTTTAGATGTCGGAAATTTTTTTTAATGTTTTTGATAAAAAAATTTTAAAATTAGTTCCAAATATCTATTGGAACTATTATTTTTAAATGATTATAACCTCTAGTTCCAAGTGACTACGGTTTTCAACTTAATGTAATCAAAACCGAGTTATCTTCCAATAATTATTTGATGGTTTGAAACTGACGATTTAAAAGGTTAATACCTTGTTTTATATAAGTTTATTTTGAAAGATTGAATCAGAACTCAAAAGTTCATATTGCATAGTTTCGATTAGACTAACCTTTTAGTTTTAGAGGTTCAAATTAATATAATAATTAATAATTAGTTAACCTAATCCTCAAAAAGGAATCTGAAAATGAAAACTGTCAAACAAAGGGTATATTAGTGCTAATTATTGTTTGGATTAGATTTTGCTAAGAATTTTATGGTTGTAGTTAATAAAACATGTTTAATGTAGTACTTGTTTTTATCTTTCTTTTGTTCAACTTCTTGTAATTTTCGTCACCGACAAATATAAATACTTATTAGAAAAATTAATAATACCAACCACCCTTTTAATCTTCTTACACATATTACATAGTATAATTTTATTTTATACAAAAAATACAGTCTGTAATAATTCTACCTATGAAAAATATATATAAATTTAATAGAATCTTTTAAGATCAAGAAGTTCCGCAACTACGGTAAAACTAATTGTTTGAATAATTTGTTTTGTTTTCAATAATTATTTACAAAATATTAATAGTTAAAAGTTGAAATTAAAATGGTTAGTCTTTTATAAACCATTATTAGTCATCAGTCTAACGATTTTATAGGGAAATGAAAATCAGAGTGATTTAATCAAGTAAAAAAACAAAAATGACGTTTTTTTACTAATTTGAGCATCCTAAATTATAGACGTGGCCATGGGCCGGTTCATCCCGGCCGGTCCGTCGAAAAACCGTAACTGAACCGATCGGAGGACGGGCCGGTTCAGGTTCAAGGAATTTTGGAACCGGAACCGTGAATTGGACTTGAACTGTTGGTTAACCGGCTCGCCACCGAACTGGCGGTTAACCGCGAACCGCCGGTTCACCGGCCCGGCAGTTCGGCTGGCTGGTTCCAGCCCTTGAACTGTAACTCGGCCCGCCCGTGGCCACCTCTACTAAATTGAATAAAAATGTCTATAGATCTAGATAATTCGTGATTATTTAAAGAATGTAATGAAAAAAGTAAAAAAATAAATGTAATGTTTTAATTAGTCAAAACGATAAATAACAGTTATCAAATGGAGTTTTACGTCATATGTTTAATATTTAAAAAAGAAAAATTAAATGTTCTAATGATTCAAAGACATTGATTCATTCCCTAGTATTGAAGCAACAAACATTATATTGAAACAAAAGTCTAAAAAAGCTAACTACAACAAAGAAATTAAATAGTATATAAATTCAGAAGGAATGTTAAATTAAAAGGTAACAAACAACTCCTACAGCAAGATTAAGATTATTATTATTAATTGGATTGGAAAAGACAGCAAAGAAAAGAATAATTAATAATATAATTAAAATTAAAAATGGAATTAAGCCATAGTTGACCTTCAAATTACAGCTCATTTACACTAAAAGATAAGCGTACGAGTGCATTATGGAGATTACAAGCATCTTTTCATGGATTATTTTAAAAAAAAATTAATTTAATTAATAATTTATTATGATTATTATTTATGTTTTGTTCAATCATTAATTCTCCTAATTGGATGTCTGAATTCGGACATTGCCAGAGGTCAAGGAAAGAAGAGAAGAGAAAGTTCATAATAATGTAAGAATTAAAGAACAATAGACAGGCTAGCTCAGCTCTAAACTCAATTTTTATTTTTAATTAATTAAAGATTATGTTTGTTAAACATCTATAATTATTGTTCTTATCATTTTAGTAGTGGAAGATATTGTTTCCAAAGTCATTAAACGTGTTTAAGAAAATTAATTATAATAATATTAGACTAGTTCTTGTAATTTAATTCACCAACATTAATAATTTCATAATTCTAATCACAATTTTTTCTTGAATATTAGCATGAAGTATCCACCTCTTAGGAATATGATATATATATATATATCTTTAAAAAAACAATTAATAAAAAATCTTAATAATAAACTAATAATTATTACAATGATTAGTCTATATTATCATTTTATTTGGGAACAAGACTTACGTATCAATTAAGATAATTAATTTTAAATTAAATTCAATTAATCTTTTATGTTCATAAGCCCACATGCATGCAATAGAATATTTTGTCTTCCATATTCAAAATTAAACAGAAAAAAAATATTATTAAGATAAATATAAACATATAAACAAAAATCTCTTAACAACTACATTGAAGATATATATGTAATAATTTAACAAAAAAAATATTCAATTTCATTATATATATATTTATTTATTTATTTATTTATTTCTCTTACATTATTATTTCTGCCATATATATAAACTTATACCCCACTTGTCATTTTTGGCTTTTTCTGCTTTATATGTAAGTATATATTATAATTAGACTTTATATACATCCAATGAACTTACCCTTAATCCTTAAATAAAATAATAATAATTATTATTATTAATTAATTAATTTTCATTTCCTCAATCAAATAATAGAAGTTAAATATTTATATATATAGTTATTTCCTTAAGGTATTGTCTTTCCAAACAAATTAAGAATGGTGAAATTAATTCATACACTCAAGAAATTAATTAATTGGCTAACTTAGACATGGAATTTATAATTAAATTAGAATAGTTTCATTTTGAGTATGGCAATAATATATAATAATTCATCAAAATTTGTCATTATTCAAATATAAATAATTAATATATGATTTATTTTTTTTTCCTTTGTCTATGAGGACAAGTACATTATTGCAATTGTCTTATATTTATATAAAGAAGGACTACTTCATTTTCAATTCCCTATAAATTATTTTTGGCTATATCTTCCTCAATAAAAAAGGTTATAATTAATATAAATTAATTTAATTTATGTTATAATTTTCTATTTACCAATGAATAAAAATATAAATCCTATATGTTTTATGAAACATTATAAAAATTATATTGATATTGGTAAAATACCCGAAAATAATAAAAATATTAGTTGAAAGGAACATGTTCTAAAGAAGCTAGTTAGTCAAGGAAGAAGAAATAATTCAATATTAAAAACAATATTTTAAAAATATAAGTGATAGTTATTTTTTTAATTATAATATATTAAATAAAATTAATTAATTGCTAGTGTATTAAAAAAAATTACTATAAGACATTATCAAACATCCATATTTTTGCAATTTAAAACTTACATAATTAAAAATTTATATATATAAAATTGGTATCATCAATTTATTGCACTATGCTATATTAGTTTACATTTACTAATTATGGGTATTACTTGCATCCAAAAAATTGATCCAATTTGAAAAATTATGTCCTTTTTTGAAATAAGTACCTTAGAGTAGGACTTAGTTAAAACAGGGTATTGCTTAAAACTCAATTTCCAAAATAAATAATAATAATAAGTGTTATTTATTGTTATATTTGTCTGATTTTGACTTCTCTACCTCACTATAGAAGAGCTCAAGTGACAATGTTGGTTTACGATGCATCACCGTAAATTGTAATCTGATTAATTATCGTAAATTGTAATATGACTGATCTTCTTACGTTTATTTTTGTACGATTAAAATTGTCATCCTAATATACATTTTAATTTTAATTATATATAAATATATAAAGTTAGTTGTGCATTGTAAGTAGATGTAAAAGAATAAAAAAGCAATTAGAAAAAATTGAAAAATTATTGACAATGCAAAGCAAAGAGATTGATGAAAACAGTAGTCTAGTCCGTAGATGATTGGAGCCCACAATTTTATTATTTTATTATTTGGAAGGTGGACCCCAGTTGCTGACATGGACCATCCAATGACTAAAAAAGAGAAGAAAGCATATAACTTAGGAAATAAAAACAATAATAAAATCTTCTTCTATAAATTAAAAATCCATAAATCTTCAATCAACCTCTTGAAGGTGACTTTTCTCCTTCACTTCTTTCTTCTTCCTCTCTATTAATTTCATTTCAAACCATTCTGCAATTTTCATTTTCTTCTTCTTCTTCTTCATTTCCTCCTCTTTTTTTAATTAATTATATATATATTTTTTTATTTTTCATTTCTGCAACATCAACATTGCTTACACATGGGGAGACATTCTTGCTGTTACAAACAGAAGTTAAGAAAAGGGTTATGGTCACCTGAAGAAGATGAAAAATTGCTTAATTATATTACTAAACATGGCCATGGTTGCTGGAGCTCAGTCCCTAAATTAGCAGGTAATTTAATTACTTAAATAAATATAAATATTTATTAATTAATTAATTAATCTTTCTTTTTTAAGCTATAATAATAATAATAATAATAACAATAATAATATATTTTGTGAATTTGTAATAGGATTGCAAAGATGCGGAAAGAGTTGCAGGCTGCGATGGATTAATTACTTAAGGCCTGATTTAAAAAGAGGAGCATTTTCACAGCAAGAAGAAAATTTAATTATTGAACTTCATGCAGTTCTTGGAAATAGGTAAATTTTTTTATTTTTTGTTTGAAATAAAGCTCTGAACTTTATGCATATAATTCAAGAATTAACTGAAAATCTTTAATGGGTATTTAAATTTTTTTCTGAATTAATTGCAAAAATTTCTGCAGATGGTCTCAAATTGCAGCACAATTACCCGGTCGGACCGATAATGAAATAAAGAATTTATGGAATTCTTGTATTAAAAAGAAGCTAAGACAAAGAGGCATTGATCCAAATACTCATAAACCATTATCAGAAATTGAAAATAATGATCAAAACAGTAAAGAAAAACCAAATTCAAGTCAGAAAATTAGTGTTGACCCACCTGTAATTTCTGCAAATTCTTCAAACCCATCTTCAAAACTCACTTCTTCTTCTTCTACTACTAATAATAATGACAGTATTATTAGCAATTTATCATATTTTCCTTTCCAAAAACTAAATTACAGACCAAATAATGATAATAATAATATTTGTTTTAATCCAAATTCTTCTGCTTCTCCTTCTTCTCCCTCTGCTGATATGATTTCTGATTTCAACACAACATTAATCCCTTCTTCAATGTTTCAAACGACCCCTCCTCCGCCGCCGTCGCAGCCGCGGCAGATTCGAGTAAAGCCTTCTGTGAGTCTTCCTTCTGAAAATTGGGAATCAAGAAGCTTTAGCAATTGCAGCAATGGAAGTAGCTGTAGCAGTATTGAATTAGTACAAAACAATAATACCCATTTGTTTGAAAATAATAATAATAATAGTAATGGGTTTTCTTGGGGAATTATTACAGAAAATGGAAAATCAAGTGAAGAAGATGAAATTAAATGGTCGGAATATTTAACAAACTCTACTCCATTTTTTCTTGGAAATGCAATACAGAATAATAACAGTGGTGGACAGTTTTTGTTTAATACTAATAATGAAGTTAAACCAGAAATAAATGATTTTATCACAGAAGTCGGCGGCGGCGGCGGTTCTTCTTCATCAACGGCTAGTTTTCTTCATCATCATCAACAAGCTTCTCAGCCGTCGGATATTTATACTAATAAGGATTTACAGAGACTTGCTATTGCTTTTGGACAAACCCTTTGATTAGGTTGGTTTTTTTTTTTTTATAGTTTCAATTTTCTTTTCTTTCGTAGCTATTTTCTTTCATTTTCTGTTTGGTTTGCTTGAAAGAGAAAAAAAAATCACTGTGTGCTATAGAATTTTATTTTCATCTTGTAAATGTTGTTTAAAACATAAAAATTTCATCTT
This sequence comes from Croton setiger, assembly GCA_948099555.1. Lineage (NCBI taxonomy): Eukaryota > Viridiplantae > Streptophyta > Magnoliopsida > Malpighiales > Euphorbiaceae > Croton > Croton setiger. The sequence goes on from CANUEY010128724.1 coordinate 9,520, forward strand.
TTGCTAGATAAATATATTTGTAATTTCAGCCAAATTATGTTTATATTATATCTTTTAAATAAGGATTATGTTCAATTTTTCCATTTATTTATAATAAATATATGTTTTTCTTCTTGCAATTATGTAAAGCTAAGCTTAATTACCCATTTAATAATACTATATATATAATTACCCATTTCTAGCGAACAAGACTTTTGTGGGTATGTGACTGTCAGTCTGAAAATAAGGGCCATGCATTTTCTTCTTGAAAGCAATATTTTTTTCTTGAGGTACTAAAACTATCTCTAGCAACAATGGTGGAAATCAAGAAACGTCCAATTCAGTTTAAGGCAAATGAAGAGGATATTTAAAGAATTGAGAGGTATGAGGTGGCAAAATCTTGACCATTGATCTTAATAGGATACTCATGTCCTTAATATGGACCTATTGCCTTTTTTTTTTTTTTTAACTTATTTTGTTAAGTGTAGTAAAAGAGGTCTCTTTATTTTGGGTCACATAAATACATAATAAATTTGAGTCACATCTAATTAATTTATCATAAATGATCATTTTGTGAGTGTATTACTAAAGAATAAGAGGATCAAATAGTAATTTGGGTCTTTAAATTATATAATTAATGCTAATTTTAACATGAAATAATAACCATTGCTAATTTTATATAACAATATTTAGGACCGTAAAAAAATCGAAATGCACAAACTGGTGAATTAGTTTGCAAGCTTGATTCATCAAATTCGATTTATTAAGTCAGTTCACTAACCTTATTTATTACATAAAAGATTAACAATACGGAATTAATTTTACGTATTAAGGCTGATTCTTAGATTCGAGATTAGTTCACTAGTATCGAGCTTAATTTTTATGGTTGTTTGATAAATTCAAGCTTCGCTCATTTATAACTCGACAATATTAATTGAGATATAATTTATTTTTCTTTAAAAAAAATAGAAGAATAATATGAGATAGCATTGCATATAAGCGACAAGAAGGTTAATGTTAGTCCATGTGCAGACATACCAAACAAATAGTATCCAGCAATTAAATATGTTAAACTCACTTTCTTTATAATCAACTATTCATATTCATAATTTTCACATACACATGTGATCCAAATTATTGGCTTTTTTTTCATTTGGGTCCTACAATTATTTTCATATTCATCCCTACATAAACAAACCCATTTCTGCACTAAAGAATAAATAGAAACTCTAAGAACAGACGGCAGCAAATGCCAATTAGTTGGCAAAAAGTTCATGTTTTTTCTTAATTTTCTTTTATTTAAATGTCCGGTCCGCTTTCTGAGTACCAATTAATCCTAAATCGAGTTGAAAAAATTACTAAAGAAAATAAATCATAAACTGATTAAAATTTTCGATTAAGTTATAACAATAATTAATTAATATGTGAGTTCTAAAAGTTTTATTTTATATATGAAAAAGTTTAAAAATTTAATTTATGCAATCATTGATTTTTTTTTAATTATTTTTTGAATACTACTATTAAAAAATTTATTAAATAATTGATTGATTGATGATGAATTGATGATAATGGTAATGATGAGGAGGATATTTATTTAATAAATTAAAAGATATAGCATTATCAAAGAAGTAACATATCAGCTTATTTCTAGGGTTTTGGGGTTTTAATGTTTCATAGTAAATAGGAAATTAAATTGGGTGATTAAGACTGATTAAGACACAAGTTTCAAATAAGATTTGATGGTGGAGTGAAACATAATTTATTTTTTGCATAGAAAAATAAGAATCAAAACAACGTACGATAGTGATGTATGTGTTAATTTATGAATAATATTAAATACCATAATCACCATTAATTTGTACTGCTGTTTTTTAATTTCAAAAGTAAATTATTTATAGGTTTCTGAAATTTTGACTAATATATTCTGAAATCTCTCTATTTTGAAAATTGTATCATCGGATCTCTCAGATTTAAAAAATTATACTATCAAGTCATTTCGTTCAGAAACGGCATTAGTCAACCGAAAAAGTCAACGATTTTTTTCAAAATGACAAAACTACCTTTTGGTTTATTTGAATCGAACTATGGTTTATTTGAATCAGACCATCCTAATTAAACCCAATTTTAAATCAAACCCTTATTATTATTATTATTATTATTATTATTATTATTATAATAATAATAATATAAACTTTAACTGCCATAGTTAACAAATATTGGATTATCATTGATCTACTTAACTAAGTGATAAATAAAATACATATATAATTAAGCAAGTCCAAATTATTTACAACTTGAACTAATCCGATTGTTTTGCATTTCCCACATTAATAATTTCATATTTAATTACTTTGAAAAAGCCAATTGATTAAGGAATCCTTACCACAATCATAGGCATTGATTCTCAAATCTGTATTATTACATAACTATACCAATTTTCTTCCTAATAATTATGGGTTTGTCATGGACACTGCCACGATTAATACCAAATTTAAAGAATAAATAAATTTTGTTGCTTAAATTTATTTTTATTCTTTTAAAATGATATTATTGCTTGAAATTTGGAATATATTTAACTTTATTCCTAATTATAAGTCAAGGAATATGCCTATATTTTTTTTTTCCTCTTTTTTATCATTCACCGACTAGCCATTTTCCAATTAATCATGCTACTAAATTGATTTATTCAGTAAAATCAATAAATTAAAGTCTTTAATTGCAGAAATTAATTTCCATAAACCACATTATTAGTAAATATTGACGGCTAAATTCAAATTCAAATTTCCGACATTAATTTCAAAAAAAAAAAAACATAGTACTAACTAGAAAACAAAAGCATCATCATCGTGGTCATCATCATCATCATTTGCACTACATTTCTATGTAGATGCTTGTTTCTCATACAATCTTCAGGTTTTTCAAAACATGTTACAGTTCAGTTGCATCAAGCTGGATCATAAAAGATATTTAAAAATCTAACATTCTTTTGTGATACAGAGGTATAAAGAAGATAAGAAAAGAAGAGGGGGGTTGGGAGGAGAGACTTAATTCCGTCGCTGATTTAGTCGTTGATTGTTTTGCTAATCAGTGACTTAATATACTATATCACTAATTGCGATGCTAATTTTTTTAGGATTCTACGCCTAAAACTCTCGTTATAAATTTTGTGACAAATCTTTGTTGCTAAATCCATTGTTGATCAACAATAACCCATAATTTGTCACTAACTGCTTCGCTAATTTTTAAAATTTTTGCCTAAAACTGTGTCACTAATTATATCGCAGAATGTGTTGCTAATTGCATTGCTCAACAACCACACTACTCCATCGCTGATTGCGTCGCTAACTTGACTCAAAATCTCGTGCTAAAGAGCGTGGAAACTCCCACTTTTTTTTTTTTAAATTTTTGATGGAAAAATGTATCACTAATTATGTTGTAGAATCGTATGTTGTGCGAAAATAGTGAGTACAAAAAATTATGTCACTCTATCTCTTATGTAGCATCTAATAAACAACAAAGTTTCATTTCGAGACAAATACAAATAGCGATGTAGATTTATCACTAATTGTGTCGCCAGTCTGCAGCACACAAACTTATCTCGCTACTAACGAGTTTTTTTTTTTTTTTTTTTTTTTTTTTTTTTTAATTTTAAAAAAAAAACAAAATTGT
>CANUEY010128820.1:0-20579 GCA_948099555.1 Croton setiger
CCGTATCAGGCGTTTCTGTACTTAACCCTTCCAATTTTTGGAAATTAGACATTCGCCCCTAAATGTTTCCACATTCTTTCAATTATGTCCCTCCTTCCTTTCTTCTTCTTTAATTTTCCTATAAACTTCCAATTTTCTTCAATTTAACCTTTTTCTTTAATTTTCTTTCAAATATCTCAAATATTCCCTTCTAATTAATTTTTGAAATTAATTAAAACTAATTAAAATTAAAAATGCAACACATATTTTAATTAAAAATTGAAATCACAAATAAAAAAGAAAAAATAAAAAAATAAACATTTGCAATTTTAAACTTAAAATTGATTTTTAAGATTAAAATCGCAAATAAACATATTTTAATTTCTTTTTCTACTTTTTCTTCTCTCTTTTTTTTGCTTTTTGCAATTTGAAAAATAAAATGATTTAATAAACATAAATACATTTTTTGCAATTAGAAGGGAATTTGAGAATCCAATTAAAACATGAAAAGGATTAAAATTTTAGGAAAATTATATCGGAAAAGAGGAAAGAGCGAACCGAAAAGGAATTTTGGGCAATTCCGAATTTGGAGTCCTTGCTATCCTCAGATAAATTTTAGGGGTACAAAAATTGAGCGTCAACAAGTACGTCACACCAAGAAGTCCAAAGAAGAGAATATCAGGAATGTCAGTGTAGTTTGGAAGTTTTGGAACCTCAAATTCATCACCATCTATTCTGGAACATAATTTTTTTATAGAACTGTAAATCAGAGGAATCAATTGAAAGAGTTATGATGATAGGCTTGTCCATCCAGAAGTTACAACATATGAAATGAAAAATGACGCCTACATATAGAACAAGAAAAGATTACATCCTTTTAGCATAACATCAATAAAGAAACTTCTGATACACATTTGACATTTGAAATCAAAGCAGCTGCCTACCTGTCATGTATCATTAAGTGGTAACTAACAACAAAAAAGAACAATACTAATCAGTTTATGCTGTTAATCAGAAAGTCATGAGATAAACCATGTCCTTATAAGATTATAAGTTATAACATTAAAATGCTGGTAAACCAGAGGTGGAGAGACAAAAAAATAGTTATAACATTAAAATGCTGTTAATCAGAAAGTCATGAGATAAACAGGACCTTTTTACTTATAGACCTATTTGACTAACAAAATGCTCTTGTTATTCAACTTGCAAAACAGAATAAAGAATGGTTTATCAAACTGATTTTGTTATTATTGGAGTCTCTGTTGGTTTGGCTGCTGGTATCTTGATAGCTTGTTTGGTATTTTTTAGCATAAGGTGGTATAAGAAGCATGCACATTAAAACAGTTATATTGTTACACATGTTTTGTGAAAATATAAATTAAGACAGATTCATGCATGGTGCATGGTTAACTGATTGTCAAATCAACATTAATAAAAGAACATATTCACTAGAGCAAAGCTAAAATATAAATTAAGACAGAAGGATGATGTTTGTTACTGCCACCTGCAATACGTATAAATACAAACAATGGAAGAATAGTATGGTTGATGGAGTTATTTTCAGTTTTTGTATAGTAAGCTAATTAATTTGTGAAGTGAGGGATAAAATTAAAACCTCATAATTATAATAATTGGAATGGACATTCCTATTACTACAGTCAGTGGGTAAACATTATTATTCTTCAATTCTCATTAACTAGGAGACTATATTCCAGACAAGAACCAAGAGACATCAGAAATAACATTAACCAAGCTAATGGTTACTCAACAATCAATACCAAGAGACAACAAGTTCAGGAAAATTATAATTGCAATCAAGAATTACCCATCCCTAAAACACATTACTCTCTACAAATTTAAACAAAAACTAACACATCTAAACACAGATCAAGCAACAAATACACAAATAACAATAGAAGAAAGGAATTAATTGACTTACAGAGGAGGGAGAGCGAGAGGGAGGGACAGCGGCTGGAAGTAGAGAGCCACTAAGGCCGGTAGCGGATAGAGAGGAGGGAGAGCGAGAGGAAGGGACGACGATTGGAAGTAGAGAGCCACTAAGGCCGACAGCGGGGTAGAGAGGAGGGAGAGTGAGAGGGAAGGACGACGGCTGGAAGAGGAAGTAGAGAATGTTAGGTTTAGTTTAGAATTAAGAATGAAACTGCAACAATCTGATTTTGTAATTAAAACGACGCCATTTTAGTAAAGGAGTATCGAGCTGTTCGCGAGCTTATTTAACGAGCAACTCGCAAGCTTTTTTAAACGAGCTGTTCGCGAGCCCTATTAAACGAGTTACTCGCGAGCTTTATTAAACGAGCTACTCGCGAGCCGATTAAACGAGCTACTTGCAAGCTTCTTTAAATGAGCTACTCGCGAACTTCTTTAAACGAGCTCGCGAATAGCTCGGCTCGTTTATTAAACGAGCCTAAATTTTCGGCTCAAGCTCGGCTCGTTTATTATCGAGTCGAGCCTCGAGCCAAATTTTTATCGAGCGAACACCGAGCCGCTCGTGAACGGCTCGGCTCGTTTGCAGCCCTAATTACAAATAAACAAATAACCAATAAAACAAGAGAAAATTAACCTAAAATGGAACAATAATGATGAAAAATTAGCCCAAATCTCTAATCTGCAATAGTTAAATGCAGGTTTGATACAATTTGGGTTGGATAAGGCTAAGCAAAATCGGTTTGGCCAATGGAATCAAACTGATCAAACCAATTAAAAAGGAACATATATTTTAATAACCAAAAAACGAACCAACCATATTCAAAACCGAGAAAACCAAACCAATAATTTTTGGTTTAGTATGATCTATTTCGATTTTAAAGCAAAAATACAAAATTCAGATTTGAACCCCTAGAAACTGAATTGAAAGAAAAATAGGGGGAAGAGGTGTATCTCACATTAACTCAACTAAATCCATTCACTTTCAATCCAAACCCAATAACGCTTACAAAAATATGTTTAAACAACAGAAATAAAAAATCAGTATAATCTTAATAAATCATTAATAACTCCTCAAATTTAAAATAGATATAAAAACTTAAGGATAAAATCACAAATATTCTTCAAATATAATTAAAAACACTCAAACTCAACCAAGAATAATTATAGATGCAACAAATTAAAAGGTAAAATCACTAAAAGAATTACAAAAATTCACTAAGAAATAACTTTATATCTAGCGCCACCACATGCTTCGATTACTCCCAATTTGCATCATCAATCGATGTTATCAACGGTGGTGATCGTTGTTAAGGAAAAGACGATAAAAAGAAGATAAAGAGGAGAAGAGGTGGGTGGAGAGGATCCAGAATAGAAAGAGTAGGCTACTGGCTATGCAAAAATGAAAAAGGAAAAGAATAGGTTTAGGCAGGCCTGATTTCAAAACCTTCGGTTATGGTTTTAAAACTGAGGGTTCATGATTTCAAAAATGTTGAAACCTTAACCGAACCATCTCATAATGATGCTTTGATGAGTATTGGAACCTCCGGTTTACAATTTGAATTACGATTTTTCCATGGTTTTTCATAGAACGGTTCTTTACGGTTCTCTAATATTTTACGTGTTTTAAAATATTATTATAATGGTAAAAAAATTGTCACCCTTTTCAAAAAATTGTCAATGTTTTATATGACTAAACTCATTTTTTTTTTGTGTTTTGCTTAGTCTAGAAAGTGAAAATTTATAAAAATCAATTTATTTAATCTAAACTCATAAAACTATTTGGAAATTTACAGTTTGGACTTCCAATTCTGGCTGGTTACGATTCCAATTTTTCTTGAACTAGAACTAAATCTTCATTCAACGATTATGGTTACAGTTCATCACGGTTCTGGTTCTGGTTCTTGAATTTTTTGAACCGAAGGTTCAAACCTTAAATAGTCAGGCCTAGGTTAGGTTAAGTTTGGGTGTAGTCATTTTATATTAGCATTCAGTATCAACTTGGTTCAATTTTGAGCTACAAAAATAAAAGGAAAAAGAAGATTTTTTAGGTTTATTAAACCCGTAGCTAAAAATTAAATCCTAAATCTACCTAAAATACCTTATTTGAATTCAGGATCAGGGCGGGATGTGATTCTAAATCATTGCAAGGTGATTTAATTACAAATTATTAATTGAAAAATTAGTTAGAACATGATACATGAGTACTGATTACTCTATCGGATCTGAGTTAAATGATGAATTTGCAAGTGTACAACTCAAAAAAATAAATTTTCAATTTTAAGAGAGAGAGATTCTGAAGAAATTTTTCCAACGTTTGGAGATGATTTAAGAATAAAGCTAAAGTTTATACAATGGTTAGGCAGGAGCTTGGATAGGATGAAAGAATGTTGAATCTTGTTGAGATTAGAACTCTAATTTCTTGTCATATAGGAAAAGCAAAGAATATTCTGGAATTGATATTATTTAGAAAATTCTAAAAAGGGAAAAACATGACCAAATTAGGAGATTGAAAGACTAGTAGGCAATAGGACTGCTCGGTGGGCAACAATTATACGACGATCGAATGTGCTGGTAACCATGCGAACTTTTGCAACAAGCCACTAGAGACGGTGGTGGACGGTGGTTGACGGTAGCATTTGGTGGCCACATGTTGGGGAGTTATTACTGCATGAGGCCCACACATACAAAGACTGTTGGCATATGACGGACGGTTCTGGTGATTGTGCTACGATGAAAATTGGTGTCATGTGGCACTTACTAACTTTCACATGGCAGCCTTTGATTAGACCACGTGACAAATCTTATTTCTAGTTCAATTAATTTGGTTTGTTTCAATTTGGTCTGTTTTGAGCTGATTTTGGCTTCTATCTTCACTTTAAGATTGACTTAAGTTTTCTGGTAAAAAAACTTTCCTAATTCAGTAAATAATATAATTAGGTCTTAGGTTGACATGTGGGGACTGAGAAACCTTAATGACAATATGATAAAAAGGGTAGAACAATGTGTGGATCAAAGCATTGTACTTAGGAAAAGGATTAGATTGAACTGATTTATTTCTAAGGTGTTGAACCTGTTGAATGAGCTTCGGTTTGGGTTGGACCTAATGAATTAGACGTAACCACGTAGGGGTAACAAGTTTTGGTATAAAGAGAACTTAATAAATATAGGTTAACTAATCCTAATTGTTGAACAATTATTTTTATAGGTAATTGCAGTTAGCATTCATCATAATTTTTATTAATTGGTTTTACAAATATATGTATTTGAAAATACATATATTCTATCACAATATATATTATATTTCAAATACTATTTTAATTCATATTCACAATTTTATACTTAAAGTCAAATTAATTTAAATTCAAGTTATATTGTATAATGAAACAATCTTTGAAGTCATAATCATATATATATATTTTACTTAATGCAAACTAATTTCTATTAATTTGTTTAACAAATTCGTATTGATTAGGAAAAATATTTAATAATGATAATTTTCATATTATCAAATTAAAGATTATTATGAGTAGCTATTGTAATTAACGGCCAACTGCATAGTTTACCCCTATATTTTACACAAAAAATCCAGTGGCACCATCACCTTTGATTTGAACCGACTTACTCGAACTCAACTTTACCATAATGCATCGTTTATCCCCTCGGCACATTGACAAGTGGGCGCGTGATTTCAATTGCACAATTGGAGTGTTTACTTTGACAGGATGACAATAAAAACCGAAATTGATTTTCCCTTTAACGTTTGTTAAAAACCAATTTGTCCTCTGAATTTTACTTAACGAAATCAACAGTTGATTTTTCATCACCTTCAAGTGATCAGACAGACAATTTTGAGTCTTTTTTTTTATCAGACGACAATTTGAGTTCATTTTTTAGTTTTTCTCATTAAAATTTAACGGGATATAGTATGGTCGGTTACGTTGTCAGTTTCAGCAACCAAGAACAAATCAGTACAAACATTTTTTTTTATAATTTTCCGACTAAAACATGAATTGCCCTTTAAAACTTAACTCATATTTCAACTTCTTATAACAAAAGTTTTGATTTAGTATATTCATTCACTTGTTTTTTTTTTTTTGCTGGAAATGGAAATAAATGCTTAGCGGAGAAAGCAGCCACAATTAATGTCAAAAGGTTTTTCTAGTCAAGTTAAGGGGGCATACTATGCATTTGGCCACCATGTCATCACATTGAAATACAAGTGTCCACTAGCCAGAGTTGGTACATGACATAAATGAACACGCTAGAAACATCAGGGGGAAATTGGTTCAAATCTAAGGTTATCAGAAGCAATCGGTTCAGATCAAAGATTAGGGTGTCATTGAGGTTTGCAAGTAAACAAGAGGGGGCAAACTATGCATTTGGTCATTTATGGATATACATATAGTTTTAGCATCATATTGATAAATTAATCATTACATACTAATGTTATCTATTGATTGCACGAACGAAAATGATGGGTCTTGATAAGTTAAACATAATTAATTATAAAATTAAAAAACAGAACAAAATGCGACAAAGTCTCTTGCTATTTTGCCGTGTTCTCCAACATTTCTTAGCTTACACAGTTAGTTTCTTAAAGAATAATTATTACGTTTTCTTCAGTAAAAATAATTTCAGTAGATTAATTTTCCAAGTATTCGAAAATAAAAGTAGTTTTTCAGAAAAATATATACAGGAAACAAAACAATGAAAGACAAGCAATTAGTTTCTTGGATGTACAAAAGTTCTCCTCAACAAGCATTTGGTTTGGTGAAGGAACAATACAAACAAACTAAACTCATCAACCAAGAATCATGGTGCTTTGTCAAAGTACCATTAGGAAGTCATCTAAGCAACAAATAATAAATAGTATTATTCTAATGATAAAAATTAATATTTCGGAGAAGTATATTGAATTTCTGAATAAAATATTCCAAGATTCTAATTTAGATAAGATAATATTAATTTTAAATTTCATAAACACACAACTAATTCACAGAAATCATTAAAAATATGCATTATTCTATCTAACCTTAACAAACAAGTGTTCTTCTATTGATAGCTTCGCGGTTGTGTCTTCTTCACAACCATCAACTTGAATTTAATATCATGCGATGCATTGACTTTAGGACACAATGTTTTCTTCATATTTGTTACATGGAATACTGAAACCAGTGGCTTTCTTTCCAAACTGTGACAGAACATTTTTAGATATTTTTACCATTCCTAAACACAAGAAAAAAAACAAAAAACTATGGGTATTATGTAAATTTTCTATATCAAGGGTCTTCGACACTAACCTGTTTCGTCACCAACCACTGTAATCAGTCTGAGAAAAGTTGTAAGTTTCTTTGGTTAAGTCAATGTTTGGCTAATTCAGCATGAGTTGCTCTCCAGCAAGGTACTCTTCAGATCAGAAGACTGTTTCTGATTGTGGTCGAAATAAAAATGACCCAAAATATTGTCCATTCTCTGAAATAGTTCTGGACAACTTCTGTCACCATATGACAATAAAAGAAAAAGCATTCCATAAAAACAGGTTCTCAAGAACAAAGTTCTCACAGAAGAATATATTGAAAGAAAATTCATTTCTGAAAGCACTGTGAAGAAAGAGAACATAATAAGTCTACTGCCAGATTCTCAACGTATGCTATCCAATAGTCTATGCAAATGCATGCAGGCAGAATCATTTGCCAACTAAAATTTGATTTAAGAAGCAAACCAAAACCAATGTTTAGCTTGTAAAATGGTGTGCTATAGCAGTCTATGATGGTAAAGTTACAAAAATATTTATGTCACATGGAATTCTTTTGTTTTAATTATTCATCTCCAGGTTGTTCAATATCCTGCTGAAGCCATAGACACTACTGAAAACATTGACATGGAGAGTAGTTATTGCAAATAATTAGTAAATTAATCATTATGAATCAGTAGAAAATAAAAGATGTCCCCAGAGTAGTTATGAAAATAAAGAAGAGCAGCTCAAGGGGGCTGTTGCACTGATTTGCACAATTCAAGTCCAACATTTGATATATGAATTTTATTTGTATCCTGTTTAACATCAGTTCTAAGAAAAAGCAAATTATCAGCATCATGAAAAATATATATGCTTTGATGAATGATTGCGGTGCAGGCAAGTGCAAGGAGAAATTTTTCTGCTAGCTAAACATTGCAGAGGTGGTGTTGTTCCCAGGCTGTTGTCAGTTCACCATGATCATAAAAGGTTGGCTCATGATGTGAAGCCTAAACCAAGGTTTTAGCAGAATACAAGAGAGAAACTAAGCCAAGGTTTTTTAGCAGAATACAAGAGAAAAAATCATGAGTTTACCTGTGAAAATCATATATACCCTAACCATTCGACAATAACAAAAAAAATTTTCTAATGTTCCAGCTAGACATGTAGAACAGTGTTATGAATTGGATTTTGAAAAGGAAAAAAAAAAGAACAACTTTTTACAAAATATGAACAATGAAAATATGCAGGTAGCAAATGATAGGAATTAGTAACTTGATGTGCAGGAAAATAACATCAGTTGAACTTACCATAAAATATTTTCTATCATTTTCTCCATCTAAATATAAGGGTCATTCATTTACACATACTCAGTCACCTAGACTATAATTCAACTTTAGCTAACAAGAGAAGACAAGGAATTAACCTAATACAAATCTCAAACTATTTAGCAATGCACAGGAGAACAATCTAATTCATGGTAACTGGATTTTTGGTTTAGTCAATCTCTTCATGCACCAAGACTAGCAATTCCAGCAATAAATCAAACAACAACAGTAAAAAAAATAAAAGAGAAACAATGTAGCACCCCAACTTAACGCCACTGAGCTAGTCATAAGCATTACACGTTCTCCTACTCCATGCTATGCATTAACTTATTAAACCATTGAAGATAACATGATCACATTTAGACATGGGGAACTGAGTATGCAGAGGAAGAGTGTGATTTAGCAACAAAGGCAAGGACACGAAGCAAAGATGTGCATATTAACTGCAAATATACAAAGGAACAAGAGAAGAACTAGGAAATTGCAAACCTCAATATAGAAAAAACTGTATTAAAGTTTCATAATTTCTTTCTCCCTCTAAAGCTCATGCTCTTGCGTTTCTCATTAAGTGCAAAACGTCTTGCCATAGAAGGATTATAGAACTTCCTCATGTGCTCTGAAAGTTTGTGAATGGCTTGGAGATCACCAATAGTGGAAAGCTGCATCAGAAAGGAGTCAAACATTTTATAAGGCAATTTCATTCCCTTATTCACAACATCTTCTATCAAAAGACACGCATCCTCTACTTTATTGCATCTGAAAAGCCCATCAATCATTACAGAATAAGTATCAATGTCTCGATGACAGCCTCTCTTATACATCTCATCCCAAGTCTCAAATGCCCCATCTGGATTATCCATCTCAAAAAACATGGAAATCAACATATTATAAGTCTGCACACTAGGCAAACAACCCACCTCAATCATTTTACCATACAGCCTTAATGCTTCATCAACCATTTTATTATCACAGAGGACCTTTAAAAAACAGTTGTAACTAACTATATCAGCAGGATAGCCTTTGTTTCCCATCTCTTGCAAAAATCTATAAGCTTCATCAACCTTTCCAGCCAAACACATACCTTCTATCAGTTCTTTATAGGTTGAAACGTCTGGAAGGCAACCACTAGCTATCATATCCTCCATAAGCTTAACGCACTCGTCCATTCTATCATTCCGAGCAAGTGCAACAATCATGATTGCATAAGTTTTTGCAGTGGGAGCAGATATGGTTGAACCTTGTGTTCTCATAAACTCAAAAAGTTTAGCTGCCTCTGTTACCATTCCTACTCTGCAGTATGTGTCAATAGCAGTAATGTAGGTAAAATTATCAGGTGTATGATCTAGTTTGATCATTTCCCCCAAGACTTTTATTCCTCTAGTCGGGTTCTTAACTCGACACCATCCAAAAAACAATATATTGTATGTATTCGCATCAGGCTTGACAGTTTTCTTCATTCTGTTAAACATTGCTTCAGCATCTTCAACCAGACAACACTTGCACAATGCATCTAGTAACAGGTTAAAGGCATTTATTTCTGGCTGCGTCTTAACCCTAATCCTTTTCTTCTTGGCAAATTTTTGAACATGAGTGAGGTACTTTTGGGTGTAGTTTCTCAAAATGGAAACCAAAACCTCAACAGGAACAACATTCTTGTTACTCCTCTTCATGTAATCAAGCATATCACGAACTATACGAAACTGCTTCACCTTATATTTTGTACTAGAGAGAATGTCCATCATTTCATTATATACGCAAGTTTCGTGGGCATAATTTTGTTGACGCCCTGCCCACATAAAGAACCTAAAAGCAATCTTTTCCTCAAAATGAAGTCTACGGAGCATCTGAAGTACCAAATCAGTGGTTAATTCTAATCCAAGCTGGTTAAGGGCTTTTTCCATGTTGGAAGTGTCATCCATTATAGTTTCATACACTCTATCAGCATCACTAACTCTAACATTAACTCTTCTATCTAATTCTATTGGAGAAATCATACAACAATAGGGGCGAATTGAAGAAAAAGAATTAGAAAAACCTGAGACATGTGCATGTTCGGCCAAATTTAAACAAGAAAATCTAGGAAAAAGCTTGATTTTTGAGGTATGAGAAAAGGATGCCACATTTGTAGATACAATTGTACTGCAAAGACAAGGAGAACAAGATTGAAGAGTACGGTTTCTGTTGACAGAATCTAATATACATGCACATAATCTCCTCATTCCTACTGAAATTAAAACCACCTAATTCTTACAGTTTAAGAAGGAAATTTCATTGACATGATGTGCGATTCGAGATGCCAGATCGAATACAGAAACGTTAGCGGATGCGCCTATCCCCCGTCAATTTCGTAAGAAGATTGGCCGGAAGTTGCAGAGACGGCAAGACGTGCTTACTGCACTTCTCCTCTATTCTATACAATCCCGCAAGGCAACAACATTTTTGGGCCGAATTTATACCCAAGCCCAAAGGTTATACAGTAAATGGACTTTTAACTTACGTGTGATCTCGCTTTTTGAAACCTAAATATTAACCTTTTTCTAAAAATTATATTTTCAATATATTATAAGAAAATATATTATTTGTTCTTTTATATTTTTTATTAGTAAATATATATATTTTTCAATTATATATATATATATATATTAAAAAAGATATTTAATATTTATTAAAATAAATTTTAAAAAATAACATTTATTATAATTTCCTTCAAGTTACTGAGCAACTTAAGTTTTAAAAATATGAGTGAAAAAACTTTTGGAAAGAAAAATACTTTCCAGTACATGGATAATTTCATATATTAAACAAATAATTCTTTAAAATTTTCTATTTTTAAACAAATTTATCATTTTATAACTTAGTAAAAAATACCACTATTTAAGTTTTTTTCTATTTTTTCATTAGTTTAGTGTAGGGATTTTGTTGGTACAAATTACTTTTAAACTTAAAAAAAAATAAAAATAATTGCAAAAAGGCCACTTCATACACAAAACAAAGTCACTACATTTAAAAACTCGTTGGCACGTTTTTCAAGTACCTGTCTATAACAAGTTTACAAATGTTTATGATGAATTTAAAAAAGAAAAAACAATTAATCTATCAATCTTCAATCTACTACTGTACAATGAGTTTCCAACACGTTTCTAAATACATTCTCAACAAGTATACAAATTATGGAAAATTCACAAAAAAAATTTAATCAACCAATTTTCAATCTTCCAGTTTACAATGAGTTTCCAATAGGTTTCTAAATACATATAAACATGTTTATACAAGTATAAATCTCATTTTTGCTATTGCAAATGACTAAGTGATCAATTTAATTTATTTTTAATTGCTTTTCTAGTTTCACCAGTTATTCTAGTTTATTGAAATGAAATTACTGTATACCAAACTAATCAAAATTTAGCAATATTATTTTGTTGTCGATTTCTTTCCTGATGAAAATACATTGTCACCATCATTTGTTTTTATTATAGTTTATCACTAAGTTATTATTAACTTGATATATGTTAGTTTGTTGAATTGATATATGAGCTATTATACATAATATGCAAATTGTAATAAATAACAAATTTTCAAATTTATTTTTAATAAATCCCACATATTTTAAAATATTAAATAAATGTGAATTTTTAAAAGAGATATTAAGCAAAAGTCTTTTTTTTAATTAACAATTCGATTTCCGGATTTAATATTACGGGCGCTGATCAATCCGGATTCAAGCTGGGTGAGACCTTTAAAAGCAAAACTATCAAGTATTAACGCAACAACATTCCCAATATTCGATTTCAAGAACTTTAATTAAGTTATAACAACTAATTCATCTATATACTTGGTGAGTAAATGTCACTTTTCATTTTTTAAACATGCATATACTTTTTATATATAAGTAAATATTTATTAGGGGTAATTACTATTGGGTCGCTGAGTTTTTGGCTAATAGACTCGTTGGTCCTCCTATTTTCAAAATTGTATCGACAGGTCCCTAACTTTTTAATAATAGACTCTCAGGTCCTTCCGTTCACTTTTCCATTAATCAACAAAAAAGTCAACTTTTTTTTCAAAATGACAAAAATACTCTCTGGTTTATTTGAATCGAACCAGACTAATTAAACCCAATTTTAAATCAAACCACAGTAAAAATTTAAAATGTCTAGAGTGAGATTTGAACCATGGATCTTAAAGATGTCAAAATGCATAATAGCCATCTATACCAAAACACCTTCAGTAAATTGGATTGATGTGATAATACTTTATTGTGTAAGACACAACCATTCACCTTTTATGACTATAACAATTATCTATTTTTTCAATTAAGATTTTATTAAATAATTACATATTTATTTTTTTATTATCCTAGACAAATCTGAAGGTTAGAAAAGAAAGTTTAACTTTTCCGGAAAATTTAAAAAGATTTTACAGAAAATTGCGTATTTATTTGGAGAAATTAACAAATATTAGAAAACTCATATTTTTTATTTGGAGAAATTAACAAATATTAGAAAACTCATATTTCTAATTCAAGAAAATGAAATATGTAATTAGTTTAATTATATTTTTATTAAAAAATTTAAGCGTAATTATTTTCATTTCCTTGAATTAGAAATATGAGTTTTTTAATATTTGTTAATTTCTCCAAATAAAAAATATGAGTTTTCTAATATTTGTTAATTTCTCCAAATAAATACTCAATTTTCTGTAAAATCTTTTTAAATTTTCCGGAAAAGTTAAACTTTCTCTTCTAACCTTCAGACTTATCTAGGATAATAAAAAAATAAATATGTAATTATTTAATAAAATCTTAATTGAAAGAATAGATAATTGTTATAGTCATAAAAAGTGAATGGTTGTGCCTTACAAGATAAAGTATTATCACGTCAATCTAATTTACTGAAGGTGTCTTGGTGTAGATGTTTATCATGCATTCTGACATTTTTAATCTAGACATTTTAAATTTTTACTGTGGTTTGATTTAAAATTGGGTTTAATTAGTCCGGTTCGATTCAAATAAATCATGGTTCGATTCAAATAAACCAAAGGGTATTTTTGTTATTTTGAAAAAAAACATTGACTTTTTTGTTGACTAACGGAAAAAGTAGATGGAAAGATCTGAGAGTCTATTACTAAAAAGTTAGGGACCTGTCGATACAATTTCGAAAATAGGAGGACCAACGAATTTATTAACCAAAATCTTAGGGACCCAATAATAATTACCCCTATTTATTAATATTGTGTGTAGAAATTACGTGTATTTAGTTATAAAAAATATTTTTTCTTAAGTTGTCAAAAATAATATTTAAATAAACTATTATTAATTTATCAAATTCATTTATTAAATAAGTTATATCAAAAGTTTAATATTTAAATAAGAAAAAATTATAATTTTGTCGTATATTACAAATTCTTATCAATACGTACTTTTTTGTACTTGCATTTTATAATCATTAGACAATTTTGTGTTTTCTTCTAAAATAAGTAATTTTCTAAAATAAGTGATTTTTCCGTTAAAAACCTTACAGAATTTTTTAAAATGTATAAACTACCTCTTATATTATTATTAAATTAAAAAAGAAATACATGACAGAACATAATCTAAACATGGATGGACACATCTTCCTGAACTACATCGACGGCGATCAGATCACCGGCATAACCACCACACACCTCCATAGCATCGCCGTCGACGAGCAGTGCTGGTTTTTCCATTATTGAGGAAGAAATTTTATGGGTTTTAGAGATAGGATAGAAAATGAAGGTGTCTAGATTTAGAGAGAAAACCAGTTGAAATCTAAAATCCACGAATCGATCGATTTGAACCCATTTTGTTTGAAACCCTGAAACGATTTTGTGGATAGATGAGGAAGTTATTTTGCTCTAAATCGAATTGGACTGCTTCTTCTTCAATGTTTTCTACTCGATGGCGAAAACTCAAATGACAGCGACATACATCTTGAAGAACCACGATTTGAACACCTTGAAGAACGAAGAGATTCACGATTTCAACAGCGACAAACATCTTTGTTCTTTTTACAGAGAGAAAACTCAAACTCAAAATCAATCTAAAATGCTACCACAATTGATTCATAAAACGAAATACAAAGAACAATACAAGCTCAAACGAAATTGAAAACTCAGAAATCATTTGCGTTCTTTCCGTTTTTGTGAAGGATTGGTGAAACCCATTTCTGTTAAGGTTTTCCCATCAAAGAACAAAGAGAAAACGAAGGAGCAGAGGTGAGAAAGAAAACGCTGGACTTGATATTTGATCGATGGCGGCGGAGGTGGTCGCGTTAATCGGATTGCTTGGTGAGGAACGTCTCTCTGCCTTCACGATTTATAAAATAATATAATAATTAATATATGATTATAAAATATTACTTAAAAAATAAATATTTCATTAACCGATGTAAAAGCAAATGTATCATTTGGCATTAATTTAATGGAAAAATGGATTTTTTTTAAACTGAAAGACAAAATTGTGTATTGGTTCTAAAATGTAAGTACAAAAATGTATATTTTTATTTCTTTAGTGAATAAAAGAGGGACTCGTTTCATAGGTAGCAAGGATACGAAAAAGTTAGAGGAACAAAATATATAATATGTTAAAATTTAAGTATAAAGTTATAATTTTTTTTATAAATAAATTTGTAATCGAATATATTTTTTTGAAAATGAAGATTATATACATGTTTTTTCACTTAATTAACTATTTTCTCATTTTATTTTTTTAAAATTATACTATTTTAACTTTTTTATCAGAAATAAAAAGAAATTAATAAATCATGTATTATTTAAAAAAATTAATAAAATATGTCATTTGAATTGTTTTTTACCATTATTATAAGTATGACATTAGTTTTTATTAAAATAATACCAATATACTGGAAAAATAAAATCGGTTAATCGAATAGTATTTAAATATTTTTAACTAATATATATTGTTTTAGTCAAAATTAATATAATATTTGTAATTAAGAAAAAAATAATTCAAATCATGCGTGACTAATTTATATAACCGTTTCCAAGTAAAAAATTAGAATAAAATAGTTAATAAAAAAACAAAGAGAGAAAATAGTTTTTTTTAAATGTAAATAAATTGATTTTTTTTTGGAAAAAAATAAAAAAAAATGAAACTCAAATTGGATTGAACTTTGGACATCTACATATTTATTTTTTGAAAATTAAATACGTGTTTAATTGATAATGCTAAGCTTGAATTCTAATAGAATTTTTTTTTTTATATATAAAAGTAAGCGAGTCAACCATTACAGATGATAAAATAAGGAATGAGACCTCTTCCATCTAGACCTGAAATTGAATATTAGTATCTAATGCCCACTTAACAAAAACAAGAGCTGCGTTGTTAACTTATCTAAAAACATGGCTAAAATAAAAAGAACAAAAAAAGAAGACAAATGCTCTAAAGAGAGAATATGAGATCCTTATTCTTTCCTTGGAGTAACTGAGTTGTTGAAGAGTTTGACTGTCACACATTCTGTCTCGAAGATCACTTTCTCAAAGCACAAATATTTAGCTTGAGAGCTAGCAAAAACAATCAATTTAAACTCAGCTTCTTGGAGACTATCTTCACCCATATAAACTTTAAGAGTAGTAGCCATAACTGAGCCTTGGTGGTTTCTCGCAATCATACTTAGCACAATTTGGGTAGAATTCTCAGTTTGCCTGAGAGCAGCATCACAATTAACTTTAATGGTACCCAAAGGCGGAGGTATACACTTAACCTTTCCTCTTTAGCGTTTAGGAGCTCTAGTTGGCACTTTATATTGTTTCAATACATTCAAAGCCTTCACAATTAGTTGAGCTTAATTAATCCATTTGTCGATCAAATATCTATTTATTTGTGGCTCTTCAGTTAGCCCAAAACATCAATGCCACTAAGGATACCAAAATATCAAACCATGAGCAAAGAAATGCATGAGAGAAAAACATATTGGCTAGTGATTGTGATGCCCCTTCAGTCTTCTCTTTACCCTGTTTTTTTATAAAAATCCACAAGCTACTTACCCATATTATTATATCACCAAAAGACTAACTTTAAGGGGACAAAACAACCAACTAGCCTTAAGTGAGGTGCATAAGAACATTACATGCACATCAGATTCAATAGGTTTCTTGCATCTCTCACAATAAGGATCATGAACAATCTTTCTTTTACAAAGTTCCACATTGACTAGGAGCTAATTATTCACTGCTCTAAAAAGAAAATGCTTAATCTTGGAAGGAATTCCTAAATTTTAGATAAGTGGACTGAAATTTAGGGAAACTGAGGAAGGACCCGAAGATTTAACATTTGTACAAGATAAGGCAAAGTAATAAGCCGAGCGAACAGTGAAATAGCCATTTTAAAAGATCAGCAGGTCTCTTAGTAAATAAAGGGATTTGTTTAATTTGTGTGGCTTCAAAAGGCATAAATACTATATATTAATTTCTCATTCCATTTAAGTCTTTCTTGTTCAATCAAATCATTAATCACATCATTCCCATCCAAAATATGAGTTAGAGACCATACATTAAACAACTCTATTTTGGCAGTTGATTGTCCTTCTAAATTCGAATTTGATTTCCTTTGCAACCAACCATGGATTTCCTTTGCAACCAACCATTGGGCCCCATTTATCAATAATCCACTGCTCTTTATCAAACTTTTTCTGGTAGCACTAGTCTAGGATTTGAACTAGCTTCAAATAAAAAACCTCTAGCAAAGTATTTGGCCTATAGTAAGCCATATAGAGCCGAAATATCATCCATAGCTAACCTCCAAAATTACTTAGCTAGTATAGCTTGATTAAAAACCCATAAATCTCTGAAATCAATATCCTCAATCTTCTTTGACCTACATAAAGATTGCCAAAATGCCTAATGCATCTTTCTCTCTTCCCATTTCTAACCCCACTAAAATCTGACCATAAGAGCTTCAATTGTCCCATATATGTTTTTCGGTAGAATAAATTAACTTACAGTATATGTTGGAATTGCGTGGGTCACAACCTTCAGAAGTACCTCTTTACTAACTTTTGAAAGGTATTATTCTTTCCAGCCTTTGAGTTTTTCACAACATTGTCAATAATGCTACCAAAGATGGGCATTTTATTTCTTCCAATTGTTGTTGGTAAACCTAGATACTTGGAATGGTGATCAATGGCTCGAACCCTCATTTGACTTTTGATTCTCTCTTTTATTTTTGAGCTAAGGTTTTTACTAAAGGTGGTCTTTAACTTCTCAAAGTTGTTTATGTCCTGAAGCTTCCTCATAGCAGCAGATAGTATGCTTGATTTCTAAGCTCTCAACAAGACTAGCTTGGCCAAAGATAATACCATCATTTGCAAAAATAAGTGAGAAACACTAGGAGCTCCTGAGCAGATTTTAACACCTTGAATCCACTTGTCCATTTTAGCTCTCCTTATAAGAGATGAAAAAGCCTCTGCACACAAGAAACAAATAAGGTGATGACGGCTCTCCTTGACAAAGTCCCCTTTGTGGGTGGAAGACCTCTAAAAGAGAACCATTAATCATCAAAGCATATGAAACTATAGAGACACAATCCATAACCAATTTAATCTAAAAATCATAAAAACCAAGTCTACCTATAACATCCCTAAGAAAGCACCACTCAACCCTATCACAGGCTTTACTCGTGTCTAACTTCAAAACATAAAAGCCTTTTTTCCTTTTTTCCTTTTGTTTAAGATAGTGAAAAGACTTCAAATACCATAAAGGTATTATCATATGGTCTTCTAGGAATGAAACTGATTTAGAAGGGTGAATAATCTTGGATAAGATGGTTTTAAGTCTATTAGTTATCACTTTAGTAACAATTTTGAACAAGACATTATATAAGCTAATAGAGCAAAATTCTTTGGTGAGGAGGGAGACTTAATTTTTAGGATAAGGGTAATGAAAGTGTAATTGAGAGGTTTGAGTGAGGCGCTTGAATTAAGGATAAACAAAACTCTAGAAGTAACATCAGACCCAATCACATGTCAAAAATGATAAAAAGGAAAGAAAAAAGGCATACAGTTGGGCCCTAGGGCCTTGGAAGGATGCATTTGTTTGATTGCCATTACTACTTCCTCCTCTATGTAGGGTGTTGACAACATGTCATTCTTTTTTAAAGACACCTTATGCTTTACTAAATTCAAGACTAATTTGATAGTCATTGTGATGCGCACAAGAGGGCTGATAAGGATCCTTTGACGTTACCAAATGGTCTTTTGACAAGTAGTCGAGCTAAGAAGTTTCAAGCAAGCTTGGGAATGTATGTATAAAAAGAAATATCGAAAACATTACAAGAACTTGTTGTTAAGAAGATGGATAAGAAATTTGAGGAACATCCAAAGTACATCATGGTTATAGTATGTCTTGGAAATGAAGCTTCTTAAGACGAAAACAAGCTTGGGTCGAGGAAAACAAGCTTGGACCGAATTTTGCATACATGGGGTGCATAGGTCGAATGTGCATGGGTCGCATGGAAGTGAATTTGGGCTATTTTTCTGGGCCAATTATTTTGGACGAATTTTTGCTAAAGTAGGATTAGTTTAGATAAGATTTTTTTATCTAGTTAGGATTTAGATTTGTTTTAGATTCTAGTTAAATTTTCTTATTTCATTAGGATTTATGTCTTTCACTATAAAAGGGACAACATATGCTTGTAAGAGATAATCAATAATTCATTAAATTTTGAAATTACTTATTCTTTTCAAGAATATTTTGTGTGATTCTAGTTTTAGGGAGATAAACTCTAATTCTTGGATTGCATCAGAAATTTAGATTTACTTATCAAACTTTGTTTGTGTCATTTTTCTGATTTCTACCTTATAAAATCCTTCAGTTATTAGCGTTCTTGCTTTCATAAACAACGAGCGTTATAGAGGGTGAGTTGCTTTTGTTTTCAGAATTCTTAATCAAAGTGTGTAGTGAGTTTAAAGTCTTTATTGCCATAGGGTTCCTCCTTTGTGTAGGGTGTTGACAACATGTCATTCATTTCTAAAGACACCTTATGCTTTACTAAATTCAAGACTAATTCAATAGTCATTGGGTTCTCGGTTGAAAATGAGTTTTGAAAATAATCCTTAATAACCTAAGCTATGTCTTCCTCATTTTTAAACACATTCCCAGCTTTATCTTTTATCACTGATATCTTGTTCTTCTTCTACTGAAAAGAAGCTTTTGTATTAAAGCGTTTAGTATTATTATCCCCCTTTTGTAACTATTGAACTCTAGATCATTGCCTCCACATGCACCCCTCCTTCTTAAGTAGCTCATTTAGAACTTTATTCAATTGTAATTGCTTTTGAATTTTATCTTTACTTTGCTCCCCGGATTGAAAATGATGCAATTCCACTCTAATCTTAGCAATATGCTTTATGACTAACCCAAAACATCTTCTCTCCCAAGCCTTTAACTCAATATACTACACTTTTTAATTTATTTCTTCAATTGAAACTCATATGCCTTCTTTATTCCACACCTCACTAACTACTTCGGCACAACCAGAATCTTTAATCCACATAAAAATTTAAAAGGTCTTTTTTCTTCTACGATTTTAGTATTTGCCAATTTAAATCCATTCTAATCGGGTAATGATCAGACGCATCCTTCAGGAGATGGATGACTCGGAAATTTGGGAATAAAGCAGTCCATCCTCTATCTGCCATAAACCTATTAATTCTTTCAAAAATGTTATCATCCCCATCTTGATTAGTACCTTTAGTAAAATGACATCCTTCATATCCCAAATCCCTAAGCTTACAAAAGTTCAGAGTTACATGAAAATCATCTAACCTTTTTTTAGTCAGAGGCAGTCCTCCAAGATTCTTATGATGGTACTGTTGACGCTTAATTTTTGCCCCAAAAAGTACCGATGATGATTAAGGCTCCAAGCTCGAGATATCCAGAACTCCGATCAGCTCAATTTTCCTCTTTCCCAAAAATATTTTCCAGAAATATTTTCCAATCTTTTGATCCTTGGTGTGTTTTGAGAAATTCTCAAAATTTCCCTTCTTTTTACAAAAATTATATATTTTTCGGTGCGTCTTTATTTTTCAAATTTGCAAAAAAATAATATAAAAAAT
>CANUEY010128829.1:0-39265 GCA_948099555.1 Croton setiger
ATATACTAGGTTAAATGTGATTTTTGTGGTATATATATCAGTATATATAGTCTATATATACTGTCATATATACCAACAAACAGAATTTTGTAACAGATTTTGATTGCAAGCAGTTTTGAATCATTGCTTAGAATAACAACACAAAATCCAACAACATCAGGTCATATGTTATGATATATAATAGTATATATGATTCATATATACTAGGTTATGTGTTATTTTTGTGGTATATATATCAGTATATATAGTCTATATATACTGTCATATATACCACCAAACAGAATTTTGCAACAGATTTGAAGAAAAAAAAAATGAAAACCTAAAATGGAGGAAGAGAATTTATAAATCACATACAGTTCATAAATGGAGGAGGAGAATTCACATACAATTCATAAATCAAATTAAAAACCTAAAATGAAAGAGGAAAAAAAGAAAAGACGAAGGAGAAGAAGAAGAAGAAGAGCTTAAGTCCTAAAACTGCTGGAACGAAGGCGATGAGAAGGAGGATGAGGAGAAGAAGAAAAGACGAAGGAGGGGGAGAGGAAGTAAAAACGAAAAAGAAGAAGAAGAAGAAGAAGAGAAGAAGAAGGAGACGATGAAGGAGGAGGAGAAAAAGAAGAAGAAGAAAAAAAAAAGTCGAAGGAGAAGAAAAAGAAAAAGAAGAAAGGAAAAATTGGTGGTAGAAATAAAATGAAAAAAAAAATTAATTAGTTAATTGAGAGGGTATTTTAGTACACACAACAATATATATGTTATTTTTTTAATTTTTATAAATCTGTGCTATTTAGTTTTTTTCAAATAAAATATATGCTATTTGGTGCAATTACCCCAAAGATTTTGCCTCACCATTTTTTATGAAAGGATAATCATATACTAAATAACGTTTTCTTAAGGGAAAAAAAAATTAATGTTAGATTCATAATTTAAGTAAATAAAAAATATTTTATTGTTCAGTTTTAAAAAATAATACTAATGATTTTTTATTATTAAATTATATTTATACCCTCTGTTTAACCCTAACTTTAACTTTCTCTTTTCCTAGAAAAAATTTAACTTTTTTTTCTCTACTTCTTTTCTTTCTTTTTCGCTTTCTTTTTTTCTTTTTCCACCACCACCAATTACAAGTCGATTTACTTCACAAAAAAGTATATACGTTAAATATGAAAATATTTTCGATTTGAATATATTTTTGCCAAAATAATTTTTTTAAAGAAATTGAAATTACATTAACAAATATGAAAATGTGTAAATAAAAATATTTTTATTCTCCTTTTCAAAAAAATAAAATCAAATAATGCACTGAATTATTATTTTGAATTTATTTACACAATTTACTTTAAAATTGTCTAAATGAATTTAATTATAATTTTAGAATTCATTTACTTTATATTGTGTAAATGATAATGTATTGAAATGATTGATCTAATATTCAAATTTCAATATTGTTTACATTATATATATAAATATATATATATATAGAAAATTAATTCCAATTATATTTATTTTAAAAATTAAAAACAATATTAATACTATATAAAAAATTCATAATGATCAATTAGTTTCTATTTTGAAAAATGAGTATTGAATAAAAATCATATTTTATAAAAATATTTACAAAAAATTTGTAAGTAAAATTTTATTGATATAATATCGCACATCGTGCGAAGATAGAACCTTAAGGTAATTTTTTGAAACCTTGAGAAGTTGCTATTGAACATCAAGAAATAGTATTAATTTTATAACAGTATAAAATGAATCCAAAGTATTAAAACTTCAGATATCACAATACTTAATCCGAGCATAACAAATACACATAAATTAACACAAGAAAAGGCAAAATGACCCTAAAATCACCAACAAAAATGAAGATAAAAAAAAATCAGTCTCTGTCCTCACAACGTTATTTTTAGCAAAATCATAAATGCCAGTTTATGGCAAAGCTGCAAGCCCAAACCAGAAATCAGCATTTGACCAACCATTGTTTGGTGCTTAATATGATGCCTACAGAGCTTGGTCAATGAGGTAATCACCCAGCCTCTCTACAACCATATTGCACTGTCCTGGAGTTACTGGTTCATCATAAATACCAATAACAAGAGCCTGTCCGGTTTTCTTCACGGTTACACCACCAGAACCCTGAAAAAAAAGTATTAAAAATGTATGAGAAGAAAGAGCATAATAAAAGTTTCCTCCAATATCACCTAATTAGGTTCAGCTAATCAATTACATGTTTAATGTTTTGCCATATCTTTAATGATCAATTTACCATGGTAAAATTGAAAATTTTTCACTTGTGCTGCTAATAGCAGAATGGTCATCTGCCAGCCTTGTAATCTAGGAGGTGAGAGATTCTATTACTATTCTTAGTAACCAATAACCTTACCAAAAGTTTTCGACAACCCAGAAAAGAATTAAAGAATTTGTAACAGAACATCATAGTGTCGAGCCTAAGTAAGCAAGGTTAATCATCAAAAGGCAAATGGAAAAGGCAACAATAACACAGGAAGATGCTGTATCTCATAGATATATTAAGGACACCTAAGGAATGGGGACACTTTGTCACCTATACTTTATAAAAGCAAAAGCAACCTTTCATCTATGTATTCCTGTCTGTACCCACAAGAGGTTGAAAGAAAGGGATTGATAATCTACTCAATTAAGCATTCCATGACTACATACCAACTAATCTTAAAGGCGGTCCAAAGAAAGCAAAGATTGAACCTTTATCATCATTTGCTCGCAGGCAAGTTGGATCTAACTAAAGTTTCAGACCACATCAATCACACACTTTAAACAATTCATCAGATAAGAAACTTTGAAAAGTCTAAAGAAAAACACATACATGCTGGCCCGTTAATCATAATAAGGTTCATGTACAAAACTTTCACATATTTCCAAATCACTTCCAACAAAAGAAATCATAAATTATATGGCTTCATACACTGCATTTGACAACAGAAATCTTCAATTCTAAATGAAGTATAGGGCAGCCCGGTGTATGAAGGCATCCCGTTTATGCAGGATCCGGTGAAGGGCAGTCTTACCCTGCATTTACAGCAAGAGGCTGATTCCACGGCTCAAACCCATGGTCTTTTTGGTCACATGGCAGCGATAACTTTACCGTTTAGCTAAGGCTCCCCTTCTAAATGAAGTATAGTAAAAATAATTTAATGCGACAAGGTTTACAAAATATAATAAAATGCAATTGATAATATCGCATTACATTCCACAAAGATATAATCCAAATTGCATATACAGTTGTAGCATGCATGCATTGTAAAAAGGCTAAACATCTGAGCGCAAAAAATAAGATTGGTTGTAAATCAAAGATCAAAAATGAATTAATACGCTAACGAAGACATATATTATCATAAAATTCAATTATGAAAGGAAAAAACTAAAGACCTTCTTTCCACGAATCACAGCTCCTGCTTCCCCCTGAATCACCATATACTTCGTACCACCGAGGTGCAACCCAGTAGGAGCAAGAGATCCAGGTTCTTCAAAATCTTTCATGATGGCAGCAATTTCTTCTGGCTTAAACTGCATTGAAATCAATCCTCATTGTCAATTAAACCATTCAGATCGCAAGAATGATAAACCAAGCACACGCACATTCTTCATTACAATTGACAAATTTGCAAATCCAAAATTGTCGAACACAGATCCTTCAGCAGGAAATTATATTATATATAATCAGATCCAATCGAAACCAAGCGAAATCAAAGCAATTAACAAATGAGAAAACAATAACCCAAACAAACAGATCAGGACAAAAGAGAAAAGGACCTCAGGGAAGCTGGTACTCTGGGCCCACACACTTCCGTCGTGACCGATAATGGCAGCGGCGGTGAGATGTTGGCCGTTGTCGATTTCGCACATGAGGTGTTCATCAACGTAAGTTTGCCACGACATTTTCGATCGAAAAATCCTAACCGTTGATTATAATTACTAATTCCTTTACGTTGTTCTCTCTGGCTCTGCTTTGAAATATTCTAGTTCAAAGAAGAGAGGTATATATAGTGATTTGAAAAGCGGAGAGAGTACATATAGGTGTTTAGTGGGCCCCGTGGAGCTATGATTGATGATGGTGGTTTCTGATATGTGATCGGATCTTAGCCGTTGTTTTAATATGATTGAATGAGTGCCGTTCACGTTCTCTTGCGTTTTACGGAGTTATTTTTGTGTATGAGAGCTCGCACCGGAATTGTGGAGTCTCATACATTGTCATTAATTCCCACGTGGCATTTTCTTATATAATAAGGGAAAATAGTCCCAACTTTTTTATTCAAGGCAAAAATACATGAGGGGCTTGCATAAAATTCATAAAAATATATGCTAGACAATACACATTCTAACACACTGTGTCTGAACTTTCTTAAAGTATATATATATTAGTTTTTTTTTTTTTTAATTTATTCATTTATTTATTGGATTTAAAAAGAGGTCGAATGCACTCACTTATCCCATATAAAAGAGTGTCTGGATAAAATATAATTATAGAAAAATCAAACTTGAGACATTTAGTTTTCAGCATAAATATAAATAAGAAAGTCAATTGCACCAACCAATTAGTTTCTAAATATTTATTTTTAATTAGTAAAAATAAGTAACAAATTAACACCTACTTGTTTATGGAACCAAAGTGAAATTTTTAGGCAATGGCTAAAGTCAAATCTTATCATCTTTCTCCTTAAGCCAAGTATCATTATGAAATTTACCAAAATAAAAATCTCATAGTCCGATTTCAACACCGATCGAAGCAAATGAAAACATAAAATCGAAATAATTAATGGAAGCAATTCAGTCATAGTCTTGTTTTTCTTATCTAATCACCATAACAATTCAAAAAATATATTTGGAAGTCTGTGTTATTCACAAGTCAGACGATCCAACCCGATTTCATCTTCTCTGGTCATAGATTGACGGCAAGAAAGAAATCAATGAAAAAGCATTTGTCAAGGAGAATTGACATATATAATTAGTTCGACCAAACCATTACTAGATATTGAAAATTTTTAACTCTAAGAGTCTTTAATTCCTCACTATCAATCATGAATCCTCCAACGATAATTACTGGTCGATGGAATTTCTAATACAATGAGACTCATCGTGGGCCCGTGGCAAGAGCTAATCAATGGTGGTCAGTACAGGCCTGCGGCAAGCTTCCAAAGTTAAAGCATCATGGAGAACTCAATTGGCAAAGGAAGCAAGGAGATGAATAATTTGATTTTGATCCCTAATTTTCTGAAAAAGATATTGTTAAGTTGGAAAAAATTTCACTTCCCCCTAAGTGGTGAGTGTGTTTCTCCCAACAGCCCAAGTGTTAATTTGCTTAAAAAATGATATGTGAGATGTTATAATGTATACACGCATATGTGAAGATTTCATTAAAAAAAGACCAAATATATGGTGTTAAATTATAATAAGGTATTTTACTAATAAAATAAGATATACTTGTAACATAAGATCCCTGAGTTAAAATTTAATCAAAGTAAATCAATCCTAAACTTTACTTATTAGTCAAACGTGAATAATCTCATTAGCTCTCTCGATACAATAAACAAAAAGCAAAATATTATGATTTTATCATTTGCCTCCAACAAAAAATTAAAGTAATCATTTGGGCATTTTTCTTTTCTTTATTTCTAATAGAGGAATTAAAGGTAAAGGCTTGGTAAATTTATTACAACATTACCTTTTACTCCATAAAAAATAGGCAAACAATTATTAGCTTAGCTGCTTTGTTATAATCAAATCTATAGCTATTAGGCTATTTTCAGCAAAACCATTTAAACAAATATTAGCTATTAATTGTTAAATAAATATTAACCATTTGTAGTAACTATTAATAAATGACTACAAGTTCAAAAGTTAAAATTTGATAAACATTATTAAACAATTAAAAAGTAACTCTAAACTTATTTTATTAAACACTATAAAAAATAATTTTTATCAATTAAACTCGCAAAATACTAAAATTTACTAAAATGAACTGCTGTCAGAACACTTTGTTCGGCAAGCTAATGTAAGTTTTCGATGAGATCTTTAATATTGTCCTAGAATAATTCATGTTTTATTAGTACATTCGGTGACAGAATAAAAGCCATGTATAAAAGGGTCAATCCTCATAAATGGCAAATAAACTACAGAACATTTTTTTTTTTTTAAAAAAAAAAACAAGGTTAAGGAAGCAGGGGAATAACAAAAGTTGTAAAATGAATATTTCCTGGGAAGAGGAGAAAGCACAACTAAGGCCTAAAACGTTAAATAAGATTAAACCATTGTCAAGTTTTTCCAAGGAATTTCCAGATTCTCTACCCAATGCCAAAGGAAAACCACCTACTATAAATACCAGTAGAGACTGTCGCCCACATTTCATACACAAGACAAAAGCACTTGTCTTTCTTATCAGATAGGGTCATCTAAACACCATATCTAGCATTCGAGAATTTAACTGATCATGGGTAAGTCATTAATTAGTGTATTTTTTCTTGTGTTCAAGTCATTAAAGCAAAAGAAACCTCAGAGAGATGAAGATTGTTCCAGCCACAGGAGGAGTGCACATAAGGTACAGCCTGGCGACGAATATGAAGGTCTGCGGGCTGCTGATCCCTGCAGCAATGATAAAACTGAAGCTTTTATTGCTCGAATCCAAGCAATTCACGTCTTAGAATCTTGATGCAAAAGTTTTCAGCCAGGAAAAACTGTGCTTTGTAGCTTTTGCCTATGGTTCATATGTTGTTTAACCTTGTAGCAATTAATCTGCAGATTGAAGTATGAAGAGATTTAATGAATTGCCTCTACATTTTGTAGTTTTACATTCTCTTCAAGATTGACTATTACTTTTAAATGACAACATGCCTAATTTTATCATCATTTGAGGCTAGCATTGTAATTTATCAAACCAGGGTGAAAAAAATCCATATGCACAGTACCAAAGCCAAATTTTCTTTACTCGTAGGCTTCTTCATTGTTGACATGTTTCTACCAAAAAAAGAAAGAAAAAGATGCAATATGTAGGGTGACCAATTCAAAAGGATTTTGTAGCTTTAGCAACACGAGTACTGCCAAGTTCAGATTTTATTTTGGACGTGAATACCTATAAATTCACATAACTCGTACCATGCTGCTGCTATACAAAGGCTAAGAAAACATTCTTCGCCGGACAGCTACTCATAATCAGGTTCATCTGCAAGATCATAAAAACATTAGTTCCTTCTGGAGAAATCCTCAAGTTCACTTTTTCCAAAACATTTGGCCAAAAGAAGCAGGTGAAACTGTTATTCAAGTTTGTTAAAACCCCGAAATAATAGCAGTTCATGGTACTGATCAATTGAATGTACATACCGTCACCTTCGTCAGCATCATTATAATCGTCGTCATCATCATCAAAATCAACATTCTACAACATTGGAAAAAAATGTTCAGAACGTTGTTCTGAAGTAAACAAGTTCCCAAATTCATAAATGACTAATAAAAATTTTGTGTAGTTCTAAGAACAAAGAAAAAAAAATTCTTTGGAACAGACTTACCAAGCAATTTCACATCAGTGATGAAAAAATCAAGCTATATGCTATAATCCATCAAGAAATTTGCAATAATATTTTCACCATTTCTCAGAAAATTTGATATTAATAAATTTGCGTTTCCACCATCCCCAAATTTGTGAATCGTTAACCTTTCATCCAAATTTTTTACAATGCTTGCAGATTGGAACATTATTAGCACCTTATATTTAAGGATGATACAAATATGATATTTTTGGTCACCATGTCGAGAAGCACATGGAAATTCTCAACTGACAGTCCTCTGTCTTGCACAAGGGAAGGACCCTTAAGTTGCTGCCAACCCAGCCTGACTAGTAAAACATGCTCGAACAGCCACAGAATTAATAAACAATCACATCTTAAAGTTTAGTTTTTAATCGAATGGGTCAAAAGTTGACTCGGGAGATTGTAACTTTGTTCTCAGGTAGTAATCACCTACCCTAGTAATTCAAGTTAAATTAAGTTATCTCAAAATTAGGGAGACGACATGCTTAGCCCTTCAACTTGTCTAGCTATGGCCTCCATTGACAAGTTTCTCAGGCATCATAAAATGATACCATATCATGTGACAAAAAAAAAAAAAGAAATCATAACATACTAATTTCTGAACAAACCTGATTATAGTCATCATCACTGACATCTTCCTCAGATTCTTCAACTTCATCACCATCAATTTCATCCTCGTCTTCGCCTTCTTTCTTTTCCTTCTCACCTTTCTCCTCTCGTCCCTAGAGAGAAACAAGCACAAAAAAGAATATGTTGGCTTGGAGTTCTAAAATATTTGAAGTCCAAAGCCATAGAAAAGAAAATAATAGGACAGGATATGCAGCAAAAATTTTTTAAGGATAAGATTTACAGGTTCAAAATTACTTTACCTGAAGCTTCTGTTCAAGCTTCTCAAAAAAATCAAGTTTCCGGTCTGCAATGCACAACAAAAAAGTTTCTTTTAATTGAATATTCTTCATATGCAAGACAGCTGAATACAAAAATGGGGATACTTCTTAGGATACTATGTAGTGTTTATTGAGAAGACTGCAAATCTTTAACTAGTTATTAGAACAATACAAGTAACAGTCCATTAAATGGAATAATTAGAAGGATGGGACATGAAGACCAAGAAAATAAAGATATTCAGGCCAGTACACAACAACTTATCATACCTTCATCTGGGTTCCATCGAACTCTTTTTGGACGTCTCGACTCTTTCTTTGCTCCTGAATGATCATTGCACCATCAGAACTGACTCCAAGGACACCATTAATGACATGATTAACCAAGAGAGAAGAAAGGGATAAGTGATACTAATTATACTATGCAAACCTTGAATAAGTTCCTCTGGAAAATTTGTAGAATTGAGGACTAGAAAATGGCTGAGTTGATCCCTTTTTGATGCGTCCTTTGGTTTTCCCCAATCAGAAAATCTTTCTATGTCGATGCTTTGGCTCTCTATTTTCATGGTCAGGGTAAATGAAAATTTTGGAAAAATCAAACCATAGATGAGCACATCAATTGTCTTGAAAAATGTTAAAAGAAATAGGCAAAAGACCAACTCATATAGCAAGACACAAAGAAGACAAGACTGAACCAAAAAAAAAAGTAATACTTGTGTGCCATGGACCATTCATTCTGAAAAAGAGCAAGAAACATCATGTAATACAGGCAAGTTCATTGAGCCACTGCTGGGATTTGCAGCGGCAATATTGAGAGATGCAAACTAAGCCCATGTAGAAAATTAAGACATAACTTAAGTCCTCAATCAAAACATAGTAATGATCCCCCAAATTGGGACTTTCCAAATGACTCTGAATCAGAAAAGCTTAGCATTTGTAAGACGAGGTTCAAACTCTAAGGTAAATGTTGTCAACATGCAAATTAAGATAAAGAGTATAATAAAAAATATTTTCCGAAAGCAAAGGAACAACATATAACATCCTCGACATTCAATTATGTACTACTACTCCCCACAGATATATTAAATTGAGGTTAGCTATCATCACAGGCAGCAAATCTCCCAATGCAGATGGCTATTAAAATGAAATTAGCTATGAGTCCATATAAGTTCAAGTCAGTATATCATGAATTTCAATTTATCACAAATCCATGCTTTAAGACAAAATAATTAACATACACATTATAGAAATGAAATGCAAGCAAGGAAGCTCATCTTTCCATACTAACTCTTTGCAACAGGATCTTCAAGATAATAAGCAGAAGATTCCCAGAAACTTTTTAATCTTGAGTTCAAACCAATTAAAATTTTTTCTCTCTTGACATTTCTGTGATCAGGTAGTTCAATTTCCTACAATTTTCAAAGAAAAAATTATCCAATCAGTATGTATAACAAAGAAATATATTGAGAATTCCACTACGTTACATTCACTCAAGTTTCACTGCCAATTTCTATTCAAAATTCAAACAGAAAGTTGACATCACACAAGCCCATAAAACTTTAGTACGCCTAAAGGAACAATTAACTTACAGGAAAATCCACAAATTGTTCTTGCTTAGCAAAGCTAAATCCTCCTCCTCCTCCTCCAAATCGTCCTCGCCCTCGCCCTCTATAAGCCATCTACATAATACAAAAAAGAGAATTGGAAAAAAAAGAGGCTAAAAAGCTAGATTACTTGTTAGGCCTGATTCAAAGCCACTTAAGAGTGTATTCCAGAAGACAGAAAGAAGGGCCCAATAATTTTTCTTAGCTAAATGAATAGTTTTTAACTATAAATTCATTTGTAAATGAATTTCTTATATAATACATTTGCAAATAAATTTGGTCTTAAAAATGATTAATTTTAAATGTGGAATTCAATTGAATTTCACAAATTTATGTTGGATAAAAAATTTATAGTATCTTACACTCCTTATAACCTTAACAATATTATTATTGAATAACCAATTATAAATATTTTTATTAACAATTTTCTTCCATTTCTTAGCTGAAATTCAAAATTTATTATTTTTGACAATATCTACAGTATTAAAAATGTCAATTATAATAATTAGAGGAAAATAATTGAAATATTTATCACCTCAAATAAATTTTTTTTTGCATAAAACAATCTCATTCATAAAATAAGACCTATCTCAATAGCACCCTCTCCATTTGCCCTATCTTTTTCAAATAGTACATGAGCATTTTCTAAAAAATTAGAGCTCTGTAATACTTAACAGCTTGTAATAATAATTAACCTACATGAATAAATTCCATTTTAATTAATAGAGATGCAAAACACAATGTTAGTTAAAAACGTATGAGAATAAAACAGAATAACATATTTATATTTAATTCGGCTTCCAACCTAAAAAAGGTCAAATAAACGAATGATAAATTGTTGACTTAAAACGGACATGGACGTATATGTGTTTTATATTGTTTCTGTTTTAAAAATTCGGGTATGAATGCAGGTATGAACCTAAATGACTCGTAGTAAAATGAGCGTATATGTACACATTTTTTGTTCTGCATAGACAACCAACTTCTATATTTTTATTTCCTATTAGAATATGAATGAAACTCAGGTTATATAATGATTATTGAATTTTTGTTCTAAAATTTATTATCAAATCTTATTTTAAGAAATATTGGAAAAATAATCATTTTTGTTAACTAGTTTTCATTTTTGTTCTCACTTTGGTGGTTTACCCTATGGCGGATGTCAACAGTTCGAGTCCGCTTATGTCCAACTCGTGAGCATATAATGTAAAATGAAACTCTAATTCAAATAGCTAATTCTAATAGAAATTATAATAGAAAATGGAATATCATATATATATGATTCATCTATAAAATAAATTATAAGAATAGAATAAAACACATGAAAATAAAAATATATACTTTATTAATATATAATAAAATCGAAAAAAAATATAATATTAATATATAATAAAATAGAATAGAAAAAGAAATAAAAATTGTTCTGGAAAATATCTAACATGGCAATTCACAAAACATAACTCCATTTTCATTGCCCAAAACAACAATCCAGAAAATTCATAAAACAACTTTTCTAGATGCAAAGGAAAAGTCTAATGAATCATGGGGCTAGAAAAGCATAATGAAGGGGAGTGGACTGCTAAAGAGCGGAATTAGATGGCAGATGAAGGGAGGTAAATATGTTAACTGTTATGATGATCCATGGGTTCCTAATCACTTTCTTTTTCTTCCTCAATGTACTAATGGCAGAAGACAGGATAAAAATGGGTCCACCAGTTGTTCGGCTCCCATAATGGAGCTAGAATGAAAGGCTTCTGGGAGAACTATTTGTAAGTCATGATGTAGATTCGATCTTAATATTCCAGCCCATTATAGGCACAAACAAGACAAATTAGTCTGCCATTTTACTAAATCTGGATTGTATATAGTCAAAACTGGGTATGTAGAAGCGTGTAAATTTCTACATCTAATTCCTAGAAGTCCCATATTTCAATTAAACTGGAATGTTATAAGGTCACTATATGTACCAAAGAAAGCGCAGTCCTTCATTTGGAGGCTCTTCCAGAAAGGGCTTCCTATTTGTAGTCAGTTTTCAGCTAGGAAGATCAATGTTTCATGTTTATGCACTTTTTTTGGCGACTTTAAAGATGAAATTCATTTATTTTTCTTCTATGATTTTGCCAGGCAGGTTTGGTTTTTATCTCCACTGGGTTTGCGAGTGGACAAGCTAAATAATTTAAATTTTAAAAGGCATATGGGAGTTCATTGTGCAGAAACAGAAGGCAGAGGGGAGGATTGAATGTTTTATCTATGGTGGCAGTGCTGTTATGGTATATGGAAGGCAAGAAATGATGTTATCTTTAAAGGAAGTAGGTGCTCCCCTGAAAATTTCTTCTAAGGCAGAGTATTGTTTAAAGGAATTTCAAATGGAAAAATTTAATTCCAGCAGTAAAGAAGGCTAAGGTGGATAAGCAAAGCAAGATGTGTTGGGCTCCTCCGGCGGATGGAAAGATAACATTAAATGTGGATGCTGCTTCTAATACAATGATACAACGATAAGCGGAGGTTAAAAAATCATAAAGAACCTAAAATCAACTAACTTAGTTGTTGTTTGGTTGGGGCTGAGTAGGGGAAATGAAATTTAAAGCAAGATAAAGAGAAAGCTAGAGGTGAAAGTTGGTGTTTTTAACTCAAACCTTGACGCCAACGAAATTAAACTTACTAGGAAGTGCTTTTGACATGGAAATGGTTTTGAACCAAACAAGACCTTAATCTAATTATCAGTCGATACAACTCAGTCCCTCATCTGAATTCTCAATTCTCAAAGACTCATCAACTTTCAGTATACCAAGTTACATACCCATTTAACTGAAATTCAATATTCAACACATGAAACAAAGAAATTAAAGTTATTAAATTGAAATTTAGTGCACATTAAAGAGAAAAAAAATGAAAAGAAACAATGTTTTAGTTTACCTAATGTTTTCGGAATCGGAAGCTGCAACAAACGTGCAAACAGCAGTACTTTTTCCTTCGAATGTCGCTCCTCCAACTCAGTTGTCGGAGTCAGACCGGAGGTCTTTAGGTCGGCCGTGTGATGGAGGTGAGGGTCTGGTCTAGTACTCTCTCTCGGTGGTCTACACGCAAAATGAAAGAAGGTAACGAAGAGTAGAAGAAGAATGAAAAGAAACAAAAGAATTAGGGTATATTCGAGTTTCCGTTATTTATGCCATATTATTTTTAAAATACGGATGTCACTTACTATACGGATATATGAAAAACTTCCGTTTTGTTCGGCTCATATAAAAAATAACAGTGTATGGAGTTTAAAACAAAAAGATCACCAGTCCACAGTTGAATACGGTTTATAAATGCCATAAAGCTAATAGACCACAATATACATTTTCAAAAAGAAAAAAAAATCATAATCTAAATCTAAACTAATTATAATTAAGGAAACAAGGGGAGCATTTTGTTCCAATAATCTTTGTTGGTTAAAACAACAATATAATGTTTGTGTTTAGTATGGCTTAAAGAATCAAATGTTCGGTTAATAAAGTGTCCACTTATGTATAACGGATTCAGTGTTTTATATATTTTCTGATTCAATTATAAGAACTTAAGAATTTCACGATTCAAATTCAAACACTGTTAGTTAAATGTGGTACGCATTTTAAAGGAGTTCGGAACATTCATGTTTAATTTGGCATCCAAGTTTAACAATACAATCAAATATTCAGCGAAAAATTCGTTGTATTATAAAATACGGATTCAAACGTATACACATTTAAAACGGTTTTGATTTTTTTTTTTTAAAAAAAAAATTGGCATATGCATTTTCATGAACATATGTATTGAAAAAATAATAAATAAAAATTCATTAAATTCAATAAAAACATAATTCAAAACATTAAATATTATTCATAACTGATAGTGCTCTGCTAATATCAATTAACAATTTCATTTCCTCTCTTGGCATTTCAACAAACACCTTCAGTTGATACCTGCAAATCTCAAACAGCAACAAAAAATGGCCCCTCTGCTAAACTTCCTTATCCCATAACGATCCCACCCATCCGTGTAACTAAACAAATAAACTAAGAACATATATTTTCCTAGTTGCTGTGCTGGAAATTATTTGAAAATGAAAATAAAATTTCACATGATGTTCGAAAATTTACAAGTGCCAGATTTGAAATGCATAGACTCTGGTAATTCAGAAGCATATCAAAATTTCTTGCAAAATTTTATATGAAAAACCCTTGACATGAGCTGATTCAATCACCACCAAAAACCAGGAAAAAAATAAAAAACTTCTGTTCATATCATACATTCGAAAACACAGGCACTACAGCAGAAGAAGTCAATACGGAGCAAAAGAAAATCACATACCAGCAATCAATTCCACCTTTTCATCGATCATGAAGCAACATCAGGGCAAGAACAAGAGAAGGAAATCGCTAAAGGAAATTTACTAACCTGTGGAATCTGCTTCTGCTCCTTCAGTTTATTCGGTCAGCTGGTGGCAAGGTGACCGGAGGCCTGACCAACTGGTGACGGTGCAGTGGAGCAGGGTGAGGAGCTACCGATCTGTATTAGCTCTGCTCCTCTGCCTCTATTTCACCTTTGGTGTGCTGCTTTCTCATATGGGCACAGGAGAGACAGAAAAGAATAAGGGAAAATAAACGAAGTTGATGCCGTATAAGAGCTCTAAATGAACCAATATGCTTGCGAACAATTCGGAACTCGGCTAGTTAAATACTCGTTCGAGTTCGTTTTGTTAAATGAGCCGAGCTCGAGCTCAATAATTGAGCTCATTTAATAAAAGAGCCGAGCTTAAGTTTGGTTCATGAGCTCGCGAACGGTTTCGTTTAGATGTTCACAAACATGTTCGCGAGCCTATAAATGAACATATTCGCGAGCCTCTAAATAAACAAGCTCGCGAATTTACTCATTTATAATGTTCGCGAAACGTCCAATATTTGAATTCTTTCCGATATCATTTCATTTAAATGTCTTAAACTTATTGAATTTCGAGCCAAGTAATGAATGAGATTTTGAGCTGAAATTTTAACGAACTAACAAGCCGAGCTCGAACATGTTTGAAATGAGATCGAGCCTAATGAATTCTAAACAAGCAGAGCTCGAACAGGGCATTGTTCGGGTTGGTTCGTGGTTTACAGCTCTACATATAACTGACCCGTTTTAAACATAAATATGGGAAGTCGCGTGTAAAACGTTTAGGGGCATATTATACCGTAGCCGGTTTAAACGGCGGCAAAAGTTTTATACAAATTTGAATGCTTTAAAGGTAAAATTTGATTCAGGTCATGTTTATCGCGATTAAAATGCCAAAAACAAACAGAGAATTCAATACCTAATTAAAAAGTTTCAATCTATAGCAATTTCATGATAACAAAAAAATATATTAAAAATTGCACTGCCATCTTCAAAATCCAAATACAATAATTTAAATAAACATAATCAAGTCAAAAATGCATCAAACTTAATAAACATAACAAAGTCCAATATAAGCTGATTTGGAAATATAGAATTAAAACCAATTTCAAACAGATTAAGTTCCTTAACAGGTTACAGAAGTCTTGTTTTGAATAAAGTCAAGTGCATGTTCTTTCAATAGGTACTTAAATGACAAATCAAGAACGGATTACATACATGACTAACCACAAAATATGGAAAAATAATAGGATTAAAAATG
Source organism: Croton setiger (assembly GCA_948099555.1). Classification (NCBI taxonomy): domain Eukaryota; kingdom Viridiplantae; phylum Streptophyta; class Magnoliopsida; order Malpighiales; family Euphorbiaceae; genus Croton; species Croton setiger. The sequence continues at coordinate 15,704 of CANUEY010128829.1, forward strand.
GCATTTTCAGAAAGCTTAAAGATCAAAATTTTAATTTGTAAAAGCAAAAGATGAGGATGTTTGAACAACTCAACATAAATTATGTAACATGACAACCTTTCAATTCAGTCTATCATCTCAAAGATAAGGACACAGAGTTGTCAATATCTCTCACAAATATTCTAAAATCTTAATTGTTCATGAAGAATATAAAGCATTGGGGAAAAAAATCACAGAATCATCAACAAGTAAGAAAAAGTAATTCAAATTCAAAATTACAAAATAGAATTATACTTAATGTTGATTCCTTAATTTTCCTTGCAAAGAAAAATAGTTGAAGCACAAGCGAGAACAACTTACCTAATATTAACGAGAATTGCTTCTCAGAAGCTCAGGCAGAGGAAAGAAGCAGCTCAATCAAGGCTTCAAGTCTGCTGCTAACGGTCGACGAACGGCTCAAGGGCGAACGGTGGTCTGATGGTGTGGTCGTGGTGGCCTAATGGTGATTCGCGACTTATGTTTGAAAGAAAGAAAATAAAACGAATTGAAAGAGACGAAGAGTGAGTGAAGACGAAACAGAAACGATCTAGAGGGAGTTTGTTTACGGTTTTTTACCCGTTTATAACGTCAAGTACGGATATGCCGTCTTAAACGTTTTGCTGAATTTCTTTTGGTTTTTTTTTTTTTTTCTAACAAAATATGAAATTAGAGTTAAAAACCGAATATTCGCCGACTCGCGTTTAATAGGGATTTTATAGGCAAAAAGACAGATCCAATAATAACTCCGTTCCGTTTAAATATTTTCTAAATTATTATCTACTTCTATTATAATATAACTACAGAGAAATTCATATTAGTAACTATAATTAAATTACTATTATAATTATATTATAAATAAATTACATAACAATAGAAATTTCTTTTCATATTAACCAAATTATTATCTACTACTAAATTTTCGAGTAAATCATTATATAAAAAATTTATTGAAGATGGGTAGAGCAAGATTAAAATAAATTCCATAAAAGACTCTAAAGTTTTATTCTCTTCCTTCACGTTCTTTTGCTCTACTAGGGTGCAAATGTGATTCGATTCAAACCGAATGGATAATCTGCTCACTATTTTGCCGGACCGATAAAACCCTGTGAATTTATCATGGGTTTGGTTTGCCAATAAACCAACATCAAGAGTAGGCAAATATTTCTCTTGTTTTTTCAAGATTTTCCATTTTTTTTCATACTAATCACTCCATCTTGATTTTTTCTAACCAATACTCTATCTGGATTGATTTATCAACCTTTCCATATAGTATTTATGTTTTCATTTATTAAAACTATTAAAATTTGAAGCACTTAGAAATGGAAAAAAATTAAATTATTATATGTAAATTATAAAATTAATTAAATAAATTAGATATTTTGTAATTAATTAATTATAATTAAATAAAAAACAAGTGTAATATTCTATTTTTAGTATTGGTAAAAAAAATTACAGAATGCGCTAAGAGTTATTAGAATATGATAAAGTTCAAGAACCACAAAATAATTCTAAAAAAAAATAATGTTACAATGATTCTCTTCGATTGTTCACTAATTTTCAATGTTTTCATAATAATACAGAGATCAGATTGACGCCATAACTGTATCAAAATTTATTTTGGTTGGATTGATTCGATCGAGTTTTTTACTTCATTTAAAATCGAATATATAATATATAAATTTTTAATATTCTAATATTTTCATAGAAAAATAAAATTTTATTTATGATATTAAATTATAAATAATATAAAATAAATTTTAATATTTTATTTGCAATGAATTTAAAAAACAAAATTGGGGAAAAATATCTATTTGATTATATCGCATATCGATAGAATAATAAAAATAAATAATGTATAAAAATCTAATTCCACTAATGGAATATAACTTAAAGACAATGAACCCAATGTCATTGTGTACAATGGTTGTGCATTTATTTTTGCAGTCAGCAAACGACATAGTATTAACCCTTTGGTCCGATTCAATGAATTTATTTGGGTTCCTGGTCCAACTTAGTTTTTGTCCTGTAGCCGAGTCAACATACGAATGGGGTTTAACAAGCTGCTGGTTCCTGGTTTTTCCGGTCCGACCAGCCGGTCCGGACCAATTTTAACAACCATGCTAATTTTCAGTCCTGCACAAACTCTATTTATCACATGCAAGATCGTTGAATAAGAACTTTGGGACCATTAAAGTACCCAAAAAACTAGAATTATTTTATACGTGCGGAAAGTATTTTCTGTTTGTTGTGTAACATTTATGTAACTTAGTGTCACTATTTTTGTCCTAAATGGAGTATGAAATTACAAAATTAGTTAATTTGATGTATTTTCCTGACAGTAGTTTTTAACTCTTTGGGCCATAAGCATTTTATTGGTATTTTAATTAATTATCTATCAGAATCCAATGAGTTGTGTCAGCAAAATACATTAAATTGAATTAATTTTATGGATTTAAACATCATGTTAAAAAATGATGAACATTTTATAAAGATTAATTTCCTTTTAATATTTTTTGATGAATAATCAGACGCTTTAATGAGATGAAAATGATATTTACGTTATAACACAAAATATATAAAAATACTTGATTTATTAAAACCAGCTGTGGTTGAATATGCAGAATTTGGACCTGCCACAATATATTGCTATTGTGCAGCAAAACCAGGCTCACTTTGAAACAAATAAATTAATTAAAACCAATTATATTTTTTTTAAAAAAAATTATTATTAAATTTTCATGAGTATTGTAGTCTCACACTCTTTTTAAGTACGAGGACTAATCTCATCTTAAACTCAAAATTACACTTAATTTATTAACTAATATAATACATAGGATCAGGCAGTTTAAATGTCCGGTTGCCACAATCATTCCCCAACAGATCACTCCATTGATCACCCATATTACCAATAATTCTATATCCACTCTTCACAAGCTTTCCTCTTTCACTGGATTTATAAAAAACAGCAGTTTTTCCTGAATATGAAGATGACCTACACTCAAATTATAAACCAAGTAGTAATTAGTATAATTGTAAACTTTTTATTAAGAAAAATTAGTACTAATTAAGTTAAATTTACTTGAGTATAAGCTTGAACCAATTGGCATATCCAGCATTTTTGAGATTGGCGGTCGTAATATTTCTCTGGTCTTCAGTTCTTCCAGTTAAAAATACAATCTTTACACCAAGAGCCACCAGTCTTTTGTAAAGCTTGAGAGATTCCGGCAACGGTAGTGCTTTCCCCGTCAGCACCCATTCCTTGAACAATATCGAGTTGTAAGGCTCCACCCTGACGAATTAATTTCAATTTTAACTTTTACTGAGATTCACACAAAAATTTCAATTTAGTGGTCCACAAGAAATTAATTTGGCTATTGAATGATACCTCCATGTCTTTATGTCTGTCTAATGTCTTTACAAAAATTTAATACATATTTCACGAACTAATTTCTAAATTTATAACATATATAAATGTAATAATTTATATATTTTTCTTATTTTCTTAAAAAAGGGAGATTAAAATTACAGGAAGACTACTTTAACTTTACATCAGAAGCAAACCAATTGAAAGTTTCAGAAAAAATTAAATATGGGTACTCATATTAATGATAAAATTAAAATTCGTCGGTTTGAATTTTATCGTTAATAAATAAATTAGGCAAAACAAAATTGTTCAACGTCAGTTTATTATATACCAGTGTAAGCAAATATTTTACTAAAATTAAAAAAAAAAAAATTAGCATCAACCATTTCAGAAAAATATTATAAATAAAACTAATTTCATTAATAAATGAACTAAGAGAAATTCAATAATAAAAAAAGAAACTAAAAAACATTACCCAAATCCGTGATCAGCATAATAAGGTAGATTAGAGAGAGTAGTCTCATCAATATCGAAAACCCATAAATTCTTGCCATCTTTGGGGAGTGAAAGGCTTTTTACATAAATTAAAGCTTCTTCTGTAACAGTTCTTGAATCCAGCCTATATTGGTTCCCTAACATGTAATGTCCAACGTACCCTTCACATTCCTCTGGAACTGTTTTCCATCCCATAATATTATTAGTTTCTACACCTAATCTCCAACTCAGGCATGTCAACCCTGCATCTGGGCTGCCGGCCGCCCCAGATTGCGGCCGGAGAAGGTGGATTTGGTTGAAGATGCTCAGTTCTGACGAACCTTTGCAAGTTGCTCCAATGGCTGCTATGATTACTGCCAACAACTTCAAATAGTGCAACAACGTTGATGCCATTTTTAGATTTGACTAATAATTAACAATGTAAATTGCAAGCTTTTGCACTCTTTTTAAAAGGGTTGGTTTCATTTTTGACCTTCAATTTTCTTCAAATTTACTTTAATGAACCTTGCCATGTGATGGATTATGACACATGGTCACAGGCCACACACTTTTTTTTCCTTCAGTCTAAAAGAGCCAATTTTGCAAATCCTTGAGATTTACAATAATATTGAAAATGAATTTTTAAATAATTCACTAATAAATTATTTAAAGTATTTTGCAAATAAAATTTTAAAATGTAATCTAAAAATAATATACTATTATTTATACATTCAAAGTTGGCAGGCGGATGAGTAATACAAGGGAGAAATATAGTAAACAATTTGCAATTAATTCACATGTTCCATACCAATTTTTTTTCAATTATAATTAAATAGTTTCAATTGTAGAAAAAAAAGTAAGTTTTATTTTTTAAAAAATATTCTCCTACAGTTTTTTTTAAAGATTACTTTTAATTTTTTTCTAAAATTATACAATAAACCTGGTAAAAATTAATAGTAAATTTATTATAAATTAATCATTTTCAATACTTATTTGCAATTTTTTTATATTAAATTGTAGTAAAATCTTATTGGCGTTCAATCTAATCAAATAAAAAATTTTATACAATTAATAAAACTTTCTGACATGTAAAAATGGTGACCTTTTTGTTTTTTTTTTTTTTTTTTTGGCTTTTTATAAGTAAAGGTCTTTCATTGCATATTTATATAGGAATCCAAATATTTTAGGTACATACAAAAGTATAAGTTAGTGGTAATAAGTGCATGTGAAGTTTGCCAAATTAAGAACACGTTTGATATATATATAGTTTCTTTATATTTGTAGTACTATTAAATACTAAAATTATTTATCATAAATGAATAGAATTAGCCTCTTTGAGTATTTGAAAGTAAAAACTATTATCATTAATTTAACTAAAAATTATTATAAATAAAAAGAATTTTAAACTTTCTTAAAAATTGCAAAGTTTGAATTTAGGGATGAGAGAATAATAAATTTTCTTAAAAATTGTGATTTTTTTTAATTAATTTTTTGAAAAGTGGCCATATTATATAGATTTTAATATATTAAAAAAATAAAATGATATTCATTAGATATTATTATGTTGAAATAATATTGAGAAAATGTTATTAACCCATGCTATATGTTGGCCACAAAATTCTATCATGGGCATTGCTATTGATGTTCCATTAATTAGGAAAGAAATTGGAATTTAGAAAATACTAACCACTACTTTAATTAAAATTTATTTATAAATAAACTGAAATAATCAATATAAAATTTAAAATTCAAGTTTTTTTGGTCTTGACAAAGTGGGTACCCCAAATTAAAATTATAAGATAAAGCATTTCCCTAAAAGAAGAGTTGAAAATGGAAGCAAAAGTTGGGGATACAATTCACTCAATCCAATTATCAAATTCAGCTTTTCAATTAAAAGGATTTTGAGAGTTGACCTAAATGTATGGCCTTCTTGCATCGCAAAAGAGGTCATGTCATCTGCATCCCCTTAATTTAGGGTTTTCTTTACCAAAATTAACCATTTTTTAGTAATATTTTATACTTTCTCTTCTTCATTTATTTTTTAATTTATATAGAGAATTTTCTATTTAAAAAAACTAAAAGCAGTAAAATTATTAGAACTTTTTCAATAAAATTTTACATTAACACATATATAATCACAAAATCAAGTTGATTTTTCCACTAATTTTACTATGAGAATATTAATAATAATTTCGTTTTCTTAATTTCTCGAACGGAATTCAACGGAAGGAGTAAAACATTAAATTAATGTAACAATAATTATTTTTAATAAAAACCTTCTTTTAATTTATAAAACTATTTATAGGGTTATAATATTCAACATTTATTTTAAGAAATTTATATGATTTAGCACACTTTTAAGTTTTTCTTTAAAAATATAACAATTTTAGTTTGATATTTAATAATGTAGTACATTTCAAGTGTTTTTACATATTTGCCTCCATTTTTTTAAATTTTTGTTATTATTATTTTTAAAAAATAAAATTTTAAAAAAAAATTGAAAACTGTAGAGATACTGCAGCCCACCTCCGGCAGCAACTTCCGATTGGTGTTGCTGTCGTCTTTGGCCACCATCACTGACACGCTCCCCACCAAATCGAAACTAATGTTCCGACGAACACAAATGAGCTATTTTACTAATTTTGAAACATTTGTATTATTTTTTTAGTAAGTAAAAACACTATAATTATATCATATTACTAATTGACCCTTATTTTGATCGGAAGTAATTTTAACAAGTACTTCAAAAGCCATTGGCAAAAACGATCTGAATTAAATTTAGACTGGTAAAACTAGAGTTTCATAAGTTAAATATAAAAGGGGATCTAATTGAAAATATAAGTAGAAAGGGAGATAGAGAGTGATCCTCCTTTGTCATTTTGTGTTTGGATTTTAATGAATCGTTTCTTGAACATCTGCATTATTGAGATTCTCCTATTCTAATTCTCAAACTTATTTATCCTTCACAAGTGAAGAAAACAACGGAAAAAACAAATTCAGATACTTAATATGTCAATGTGAAGAATATTATTATTATTTATAAGATTGGCATTCTCAGCACTTTTTAATTCATATGTAAGGATTAGTCTCAGCATCTATTTTGATGCACATGTTACTCGGTCTGTAATAACAATTTTTTATATTAAAAAAGAAAGGACAGAAGAAGGGATAAGAAAGAATATTACTAGTAATTATTAATTTGGCAGAATGTTGCTCCGGTGACTATGGCGGTGCTCACAGGTTTATATATATATATATATGTATATATATATATTGTCCCAAAAAAGTAGACATGGCCACGGGCTGGTTTGGCCCGTCATCAAATCAGCTCGGCCTGTCTGGTTTGGCCCGTCATCAAATCAGCTCGGTCTGTCGTTAAATCGGAATTGTTCAAATTGAAATTGGAACCGTTAGAGAACTGGTCGGTTAAGGTTCAATCTATTTCAAACTGTGAACCGTATTGAATCGGAATCGTCGACGAACTGTCCAAACCATACCTTCGAACCGCCGGTTAACCTTTTTTTTATTTTTTCAAATTAAAAAATAAAATAAAATAATTGGCCAAACCGCCGGTTAACTGACCCGCCATAGAACCGCCGGTTAACTGCGGTCCGCCGATTAACCGGCGGTTCAGCAGGCCGGTTCAGGTTCATTCCCCTGTCAACTTGTGGCCCGGCGGACTGAGGCATGGAACCGGCCCATGACCACCTCTACAAAAAAGTACCAGATTTAGACACCAACTAGCTAAAATGAGATAGAAAAAAAAAAAAAAAAGCCAACTTAATAAAAGTGTATGTTTTGTAATTTATTTATTTAATCCCAACATATATTTGGTGTAGTTCATATATTCATCTAATCCAAACAAATAATTCTGTATCTTTCTTTTTTTTTTTTTTTTCCAAATATGATATTTTTTGATTTTATTTTTATTGAAAACCTCGTAATAGGAATTTTTATTTTTATTGAGCTTTTTTTCATGTGAATTTGGTCCTTTTTCATAAGAATTTGATTCTCTTTTTAGTGAATAATTCGTTTTTGAATATTTGCCAATTATACTTGTTTAAAAACAAAAAAATAGTCGATTTGTGTTTCATGAATATCACCAAGTGGAGCATTAAAAATTTAAGTATAAATTTTTCATATTTTAGTAATTTTATTATTGTATTTTTCATTTATTTTAAATTTATCAATATTTGTAATAATATGTACTCAATTTTCTGTGAATAAAATTATGATAACATTTATAAAAAAAAAATTATATCACTTTAAGAATTCTATTTTGATAATGATAATTTTTAAAAATAACGAATGTCTAAACAAGCAGTGACGTATAACATTACAATGTATGAAATTACAAATAGAAAAATAAAATATTGACAAATAGTAAATAATTATAAACAATAGTAAATAGAGAAACAAAATACAAACATGCAGTAAATGAATTGTAAGTAAAAGATAAACGGTGAATAGAAAATAGAAAAGAGACATATTTTATAATTATTTTCTTCTTTTTTTTACTTGTATTAAATGGCGGAGTTACAGGCATTTTGAAAGAAGGTTTGCAGCGTGCGTGAGCATTTGGTTGTTGTAATCTTGCTGTTGAGGTGGCTGCATCTATACTACTGCACCCTAACGATTTTGAATAAATAATTTTACATGTTAAATTAAAATAAATAAATGTAGTTGGTCTAGTGGAAATTGTCTTTTTAGCTACTAGCAACCTAAGTACAATTCTTGGGACATGTAAGCATCTTTTTTTTTAATCATTTATTACCCAAAGGTTAGCACCTCCAAATGTGTTGGCACTATTCACTTGTTAGCACCCCCATACTAAAAATCTTGGTACCGCACCGCCTCTGGGTCCAAGGTTCTGTAATGTATTGCAACAGTTTAGGGAGATGATTTGTCCAGATTGGTCTATTGTTATTAGATACGTTTATAGACGAGCGAATAATAAAGGGGTAGATGTAATTACGAATTTTGCAGTGGATTTACAACATAGAAAAGAGTATTATGAAGAAACCCGAGATGTGATCGACCAGTATTGACAACTGATGCTCAGTCTGTGGCTATGCAGAGGCTTGTTATCCATTAGATATTTCTATGGGTATCCCCTCTTCTGTATCCAAACAAAAACATTGAAGTAATATCTTCCACAATTACTTTTTCAAGTGTGATGTATAGCTTCCTAAAACCCCACAAAATAATCACACACACACATATTATGGATTACATACTCCATCCAATTGTATTATTAGCTTCATTTGCTACTCGCCAGCTTAGGCAATTTACTCTGCAAAGTCGCCGCGGTTCGAGCTCAACCCTTTCGCTACCAGCAAGGCTACCTGCTGCGAAAAGAATGAATAAAAGCATTGCCATTACCATCGAAGCTTAGTTGAGGCGTTACTTCATATTCCTTTATATAAACTTTATTTTGTAACTGTAGATTTAATTTGGTGGAAATCAATTACGGAGCCATATTAAAATTAAAATTAAAAGTATATTATAATGGAAAATAGCCTATTTTAGTGAATGCAAATTCTTGCACGAGATCAAAATCAATCAGCTTATTATGGAAATTTTTCCCATTCATCAATATAGACATTGATGAAGGTAGCTGGATACTTGGTAACAAAGCTAATGGTTACTAATTACGACGACTTATTTGACTTAGTCTTTTATTTTATTTCAATTTCTAAATATTTGAATTCATTCAAATTAGGTTGTTAGCATTAACTTTCCACAATCAATATACGAATACAAATTTTTTCCTCATCACAATCTCATCACTCTTTATGGTATTCAGAAATTCTTAAACTCACACGAATAGATTCAATTTTTTTTCTTCAATCCTTCATCTTTCATACAACCCACCACCTTCAATGGCTGCCACCATCGTCAATTCCGACAACTCCACTTCTAATACCGTTGTTCAATTCAATCCTGCTTCCCAGCTTCCAATCAAACTTACTGGCAGCCACAAGTACACGACATGGAAAACCCAAGTCTCCATGTTAATGCATGGTCAAAATGTCTATGGCCATTTTAATGGCTCTCTTCCAGTCCCAACAAAAACTATCATAGAAAACAATCAAACAACGCGAAATCTAGCCTACCTCAAATGGTTTCAACAAGATCAAACTTATTCAAAATGCTATCCTTTTATATTTGAGATAAAAAATCACATTTTAAGTAAAAAAAGAAGATAATTATAGATTACAAAACACAAAAAATTTGATGTGAGGTCATAAATGAAAGAAAATAGAGAGATTGCGCCTTATATTATTACCATATAATAATTGGGTAAGAAACAATATTAATAATCTCTAAAAAAAAACAAGAAGAAGAAGAAAAAAGAAGAATCTAACAAAGAAAATGTCCAATCAGTTATAATGGATGACAGAGCCACACATTATTTGTATGATTGTAATTTGTGTTTCTCCTGAGTTCTTTTTAAGTCCACGTAGATATAAAATCTAATTAAATGTTGTTTAAAAATTTAATTAAATAATGTAAATTATTTTTTTTAGAAATAAGAATTTCCATTAATCAGAGAAATTAGAAAAATACAAATACGATTCATATCTCATTATAAATAAAAATTACATTTATACAAAATAAAATTTGATGTTAACACTTGCTAAGTATTTAGACTACTAAGTCTTCGTAAAAAAAAAAAAAAAAAAAACTACCCAAGTCCTAATTAATTAATTTTTTGGAGACTTAAGTATAAGAAATTAAAGGAATATTAATGAGATAAAGATTTATAGTTTAAAAACTGAAAATTGCATATAATATAAAAGTTGAGATGATACAGAAGCTAAAAGATTTTGTGTTATTTTATTATTTTTTATATTTTTTTAATTAACTGAATTTAATTGTAGACTATTTATCTTCTTCTATTTAATAGTTATTAATTAATAATAAATTCATAAGCAATTAAATTTATTAAATTCGTTTTCAATATTTTTTGAAAAATATTTATTATTATTAATAACACAATAATAAACTTCTCAATTATAATTACATGTTATTCTTTTTTTTTTCTTTGAAATATCAATGGATTGAAAAATATTTATATTTTACTATTTAAAATACTAAAAATTAAAATTTGAAAATATCATATATAATGTACAACTAAAAATAGTCCATAACAATGAGTAAAAAAAAAAATATAACATGTAAATATAATTTTACTTTGATTTTAACTTTGAAACTTTATTTTTGGTTAAATTATATTTATCAAAATAGAATGATGAATTTTTATATGAGAAAGTTCAATCTTATGTGTTATTTAATTATTAGTTTAATAATCTTTAACTATTTTAATTTGATTTATAAAAATAATAGAAATATCAAAAATCGAAAATATTATGCATATAAGTGAATATAAATTTATTTTAATTTAATTTTTAAAACACGTTTTATTATAACACTGTCTATACTGAAAATAAATAGGCTGGTAATAAACTGTATAATCCGCATATCATGTACATAGTTGCATATAATATTGTATATTAAGGGATTATTTTTATTATTGTATTAGGATAAAAAAAAAAAATTAGGTTAATGTATTTATTTTTGAAAGCATATAGTTACTTTTGATTGTTGTTTAATCATGGAGGGTAGGAGGGAATCGACGTGATGTGAAACACATGGCCATAAATAACTATCTTTGAAAACATTCACCCATGATCATCATCATTTTGTGATCCAGAAAAATCAAATATAACTTTTTTAATATAAATAAGGTGAGAAAAATTGTTGTTGCAATCTATTTATGGCAAATATAGATCGGTGGTTGAACCTTTATTTCTGCCATTAATGGTGCAATTATCAAGCTCCACTTTTCAGTTTTCTCTGTCTTCTAGCTTTTTTTTTCATGATTGATTATACGGCCAAAATGGATCATATTGAAGGTCATTTCTGAGATTTGAATGCTAGGCTTCTGCATCAGTTTTCTCTGTCTTATTTACTTTAATTTTTCAATATAAAAATAGAGATGATAGATAGTTTAATAAATTTCTAATTGTTAAAATTCCAGTTATAGGCTTTCGAATGATTGAATTTCCATATTGAAAATACGAATAAGTAGAAACCGTGTAATTAATGCTATTGATTATCTAAATTCCAGATAATTTGGAAATATTTTCTGTTTGGAAAGGACAAAAGAATATAAATGCAAACAAAAAACACGTTGGTAATAGTAGCTTTCAAATCTGTAATAATAGGTGGTGGAGGGGGAATGTATGGATTTCAAATCTGTAATAATAGCGGCTTTTTTTTCTACTGGGACCACTTTCTTTTTACTAAAAAAGCACGTGTGTGACAGTAACAGCAGTAATAGTAATATGATAGTAGATAAGGAGTCTATGGATAGTAAATAGCCATGACACATATTACATTATCAAAAAAATATTGTAAATAAATTTCTAGTGTTAAACTCCTCACAATGTAATACCACTCTTCACTGTGGATGTGGATCTATCCCTAAACTAAATTCATTATTACTATTATTATTTTTCTTATGAAAAATATTATAAATATTCCTTTAATTATATCATACTTAGTTAGTTTAATTTATATAAAAAAAGAGAGAAAATGTCAATTTTTTTAGATAAATAAATGAATTGTCTTTACTATTTTTATAGTAAAATTGATAGAGCAATCAATTTGATTTTGTAGTTTATGATTAATATGTTGATATCAAATTGTATTTAATATTTTTAATTTCTTTAAAAGAAAAATTATTTATGTAAATTGAACGCAAAATTTAGAACGGATCGAATACTTTTAAACTAATATTCGTTTGGTATTGGTATGTTGGTGACTTCATACATCTAGCTAATTGTCGGTGAAATATAATATATCATGATAATGTTATTACATTATTTAAATTATATCTTTGTGTAGTCACAGAAGACTGTTCCCACACTTATTATAAGGTAATATTTGGTAAGATATAATAATGTAATGTTATCACAATTCAATTATTGCAACAATTACACACCAAATATTACCTTACTTAGAAGGCAAAAGAAGATGTTCTGGAAATGTTTCAGAACCATTATTAGCAGCACCTTTAATCTTGAGAATTGAAGTAACTAAATTATATATCTGAACATTCTCAAAAGATGGCACCTTTCTTCCTCTTGCAAAGCTTGGACCATGCCCAATAAAAATACTTCTCATAGAGAAAAAAGCATTATCATAACCATGTGATCCTGCACAATCTATATCTTCACCTTCTTCTGTTCTTGATTGTTTCACTGTAAAACCTTCCTCAATCATTCCTATAATGGGTGGAATTCTTTCACTTTCAGCATAATGAAGCCTACTTGGAAGTTCCTCTTTAAGAAACACTTGCAAATACTTCCCATTTTCGACTTTTCCTGACTGTAAACCTTCGTTCATCTTTCTTACAACATCCGATGGAACGACGCCCTCAGGGGGACGGATTACAAGCAATGGAGTATGGAAATGGACCCATTCTTCTGGAATTTGAATCCATGAAGCCAAATCTTCTAAAAAGATTGTCTTTTTATCGCATGTTCCGAGCATACCATGATCACCCACCAGAATAATATTAACATCCTCGAAAAGATTTCTGCTTTCTAAACCTTTGATCAATCTTCCAATTGCGCTATCGACTTTTGCAACTGCTTGTCTTATTTCAGGAGCATCTGGCCCGACCTGATGACCTTGTTTGTCTGGTTCCTCCAAATACAATGCCATTAAAGCAGGAATTTCATCGTCGGCCAAATCAAAATAGCTCAGAAGTTTGTCAACTCGGTCCTCGAACGGCACTGAAGAATTATAAGCCATACAATACTTTGGAGGGCAATTCCATATTCCTTTATGAACTTCAGATCCAGCCCAAAAATATGTAACAGCTTTTAAACCGTGATTGACTACGGTTTCCCATAATGGCTCACCGAGCCACCACTTGGGTTCATGACTTCTCGTCGTAAACCAATCAGAACTATTATGTGGATCCATAAAATAGTTGTTAATAATTCCATGATAAGGGGCATAAAGACCGGTAACAATGGAGTAATGATTAGGAAAGGTGAGAGTCGGAAATACTGGAATCAAACCAGTTTCGGCCTCCGTCCCATTGATTATCAAACGGTTAATGTTCGGTGTCGGAGTCTTGAACTGGTACCCGAACCTGAACCCATCACAAGAAATCAAGATAACTACAGGTTTTTTGTGCTTGGTTAACGGCCCCAGGGGACGAGGTATTTTTTTCATAGACGATGTTGCGTTGGACACAGTAATGCAAGTTACGAGGAGAATGGAGAGGAAGAAAATGGTAGTGATAATGTGTTTGTTGGTAGACTTTGAAGAACCAGAGGAATGAGCATTGACGGAAGGAAGAAGAGCAGTAAGTACTTCTTCTTCTTGACTAGGGTTTGTGGAGTTGAAAGCCGAATCAAAACCCATGATTCACAAGAAAATGCTTCAACTTCTAATGCTAGGTTTCAAGATTGGTTGTTTATATATATATGTAGGAGTGGAGATGATGATGATGATGATGATGATGATGATGATGATGAGCAGGCGATATTGAAAGGACGAAAAGAATTAATTACCCAATATTCGGCAAAGATTACCGAACTTTGTTTCTGCTCGTAGAAAAAATAATAATAATAAAGTATTTATATAGTATTTAAAAATTAAAATTTGTTATTTATATAATCTTTGCTATACTGTTATCATATTCTAAACATGTGTTTAAGCTAAATTTACTTTTTTTCTATTTTAAGTTTTATTTAAAATAATAATGTCTGTCAATTCAACCGGCTCATTTTGATTTATTTAGCATCACTGTATGCAAAAAGATATCCTGATTATTTATTTTTTTTAATTCATGTAACTATCATAATGATACGATATGATTTTCATAGTTAATTAAATTTTTTGGAGACTATTTTCTTTCATTATTCCAAAATTATTTCCAGATTACACTTAGCTATATGTTAGTGTAGGATAGCCTTTAGCTTTTACGAGTTGCTTGTTTAAATTAAGGGTAAATCAAATGGGTACCCATTGGATTTTATTATAACATTTTTAATCCATATTATGATAGAAAAGACGGAAATATAATATTGATTTGATCATGTTATGTTCCTATACAATACAAAAGAAAATACAAAAAAGGAGCTGCAGAAAAAATAAAAAGAAGGCTGGCTGTAGAATATTCAACATTTTTTTTTTCTAGAAAAAGAAAAAACTAAACCCATTACATATATTTTTATGCCAATTTGGCCCGCTTCAAATCTCCACAATTAAGTTCCATCCCCT
Organism: Croton setiger; assembly: GCA_948099555.1. Classification (NCBI taxonomy): domain Eukaryota; kingdom Viridiplantae; phylum Streptophyta; class Magnoliopsida; order Malpighiales; family Euphorbiaceae; genus Croton; species Croton setiger. The sequence goes on from CANUEY010128829.1 coordinate 30,867, forward strand.
GCCGACGGCCCCTTTATGTGGTCCTTCGTCAAGCAATCCGCCAAGAATTAGCCTCCGTGCCTATAAATATAAAATAAACCCACTACCAATTTTACTTTTGACAAAGAAGATATTCCAACTAAAATTATTATTATGTAACAAAAGGTATAATTAATTTATTACTATACATTATCACATATCATTTAATTTTCATGAAAAAAATATATAAATGATAATATTATTTGGAGTTGAGGGCACCGCTTAGTGGTTAATGTATTAGTAGAAAAATGAATCACTCTTATTGTGTGTTAAGTCTATTTGTTGAATTAAATAATAATATTTTTTGTAAAATGTTTGAAATTTTAATATTAGTAAATAACAATCAATTGAATAAGTAGTATATTTCATTTAAAATTACATTTTACAATTACCTAATTACGCCAAAGTATAACCAAAATTACGAAGTTCAAATAATGCACTTTCTCTTTTTAAATAATTTCTATATTTAGATAAAAATCTTATTATTATATATTATATAGATATAAATATTAATCAATTTCATTGCTATTTGCACCTACTAAGAACAAAAATAGATCAATCAAAAAATTTAATTTTTTCGTCAAACAACGTGTTTTCATCAAATTTAAAGCTATATTTGGATTCTTGGAGGAATAGATGATTCTAATGATCACCTCATTTATTTTATTTGTTATATATATATATATATATATATATATATATATATGGGATATGTACTGGTATGTATAAATGTACCGTCATTACAAGATCAATTCTCAAACAAAAAATATGGTCTTCTTCAACCAAGGAGTAAAATTGTAATAAAGTCTCAATTTTCAATTTTAACGGCGGACAGAATAGATAATGACGCTTTAAAACAGTATTGTCACAAGAAATTTAAATATACCAAAATTTATAGGAAGGAAGGAATGGTCTATGTATAATATTGTTTGTGTCAGTGGTCCATATCCAGTTGGTTCTTCTTCAATCTTTGCATTTAGAAATATATAGAGGATGAAGGAAGCAATTTTTAATTGTTCAAATTTTTAACCATCTATTTAAAATTTTATATTTGAACAGATAAATGTAATTGTTAAACATTAATGTATAGTGACAATAATACAAAGAAGTAGTTGAAATTGTTTATTTTTTTCATTAATACATATTGCATTGAGCAGTGGCAATAATTAACTTTTTTATTGCCACAAAGCATCAAATGTTAATACAAATTACAAAAGTTAAAAAACGTTTTTGCATACTGGCCACATAAGGTTTTAGAATCATAATTATGTTTGTTTTTTCTGGTACAAACAATTAATTTTTAGAATTATTTACAGTTTATTTAAAAACATCAGTTTTCAAATAATTTCTATATTTAGATAAAAATCTTCTTATTATATATTATCTATAAATATAAATATTAATCAATTTCATAGCTATTTGCAACAACTAAGAACAAAAATAGACCAATCAATTTAATTTTTTCGGTCAAACTAGGTGTTTTCATCAAATTTAAAGCTACATTTAGATTCTTGGAGACAGTATATGATTCTAATGATCATCTCAGTTATTTTATTTGTTGGATCATTTTGTGAAATTTATAACAAAATGAAGTTGGATACATAATATGTACTGATTCATATATATATATATATATATATAAGGGATATTATCTGGTATGTATAAATGTACCGCTATTGCAAGATCAATTCTCAAACAGAAAATATGGTGTTCTTCGACCTTTAGCAAGAAGTAAAATTGTAATAAAGTCTCAATTTTCAGTGTAGACGGCGGACAAAATAGATAATGGCGCTTTAGAACAGTATTGTCACAAGAAATTCAAATATCATATGTATGATTTGGCGATAAACACCAAAAACCTCGTTCCTTCTTGGCTTTTGGTCACCAGAAATGACCATAAAACCGTAAAGAAATTACACCAATGGGCAAGTCTTGAGGAGGAGATTCCAAATCAGCTCTCTACTCTTTCATTCTGACTATCGAATGGCTAGAAAACTCGCAAGTGCTAAACCCAACCTGAATGGTGTGGTGTGGGTAGCATGGGTTAGTTGGGAAATTGTCTATTCGCCTAACTTTAGCCTAATTCAACCCATTTTGAGGTCCGCTGGCTGGCTTATAAATAAAACGATATAATTTTATTTGAATATTATAAATTTCATCTTATATTATATTATGTAAATACAAGCTATGGTAAATAAAGTTTCAAAGAAAGAAAAAGCTATAATAAATAAAATAAGCTCTAGAATTGAGATTACGCTACGTTATCCATATGAATAAAATATGCTACTGATATTGCAACAGCATTTTATTTTATATAATAAAAGTCAACAAGGAAATTAATACCAGAAGTCTGTATACTATATTTAATTTATTAAATCAAATACTAATTATTATTATTATCAGGCTATATAGTACATTGGATTAGGTAGCTTAAAGGTTCTTCTGCCTGGATTAGATCCACTTATATCACTCCATTGATCTCCAATATTACCAACTATTCTATATCTGAACCTCTCTTCAAGAAATCCTCTGATTGTCGATTTGTATACTTTTGCTGTCTCATTTACGAATTTATCACTTCTGCAACCATAAATCATCAAGTTTCAGTAAACGTAATTGTTATAAAATGAGAAAATTACGATTTCAGCTCTAATATTTATCATAAAATTTATACATTATTCCTATAAAGTCATTATACTTCCGTATTGTTCAATTAATGGGATTTTTTTTACCGAATATTCCATGAATATGCCTTAAAAAAAAGAGAAAATTGATGTAATATTTCATGAATATATTAAACACGTACTTTAATATCAGTTTCTCCCAAATGCCAAACCCTTCAGCAACGAGATTATTAATGGTGTCTTCTCTTTGATCCTCTGCTCTTCCTGTCAAGAAAACAATTTTAACACCAAGATTCACCAATTCATCATACAACCTCTTAGACTCAGGCAACGCGGATCCTTGTTGTTGCTTCACCGAATGTACCCAATCCCTCCTCCGTATAACAGAATACAAATCTGAATCCAACCTACAGAAAATATAATCAAGTAATCAGTATAAATTTATTCTGTACCGTGTGTGTTACTGAATCGTATTTAATGAGTACGTACTCAAGAACATGATCAATAAAAAATTGAACATTGGAAAGAACAGTTTCATCAATATCAAAGATCCAAATATTTCTGCCATCTTTAGGAAGAGGGAGATTTTGGATATACTGAATAGCTTCATCAATCACTACTTCTGAATCATCTCTATATTGATGACCCAACAAGTAATGCTTTATATATTCTTTGCATTGGATGGGAAAATTTATATCCCATCCAACTGTATTATTTGCTTCATTAGCTACTCTCCAACTTAAGCAATTTACTCTGCAATGTGGCTTCAGGCTTAGGGCAGAAGCAGCTTGGCTACTTGCTGCTAAAAGAAAGAACAAAAGCATTATTGCCATTTTAATTGATACTAGTAAGCTTTTTTTGCTTAGTTTGGTTGATAAGTTTAGGCCAGTTTTCTTCTGTTTATATAGAGTTTTTTTAACTCGTTATTAAACTTCAATATTCTTAGTTTATTGAACTAATCAATTGATCAAGTGAAACAAGTGGGTTTCTAATCAAATCTCGTCTAAGAAAATAATACACTATACAATTTTAATCACATTTCTGCGATTATTCATAAATAAATAACAATCTCCCACCTTACAAATTCTAGCAAAAAATACCCTTTTTTTTTATCCATAAATACTCTTTCTTATTTGAACATAGAAACTCAACATATACGATAAACTAATAATACTATTGGTGGTGGTTATTTAATGTACTAATAATAATTTTCTGCTATTTAAATGAATCTAATAATACTATTGGTCTTCCCAAAGAAGAAACATCTGACAAAAATATCATAAAATAGATATAATCAGTCTGATTACAACGTATCTAAATAAATTATAATTTTTAGTCTAATCTTTAAAAAATAATTTTGATTTTTAAAACATTTTTATTCCAAGAGTTGATTACTAATTCAAATACAAAAAGTTTTGAAAAATTATTTTCTAATTTAAATATGTATTTAACCGTCTTGTACGAAATTTTTTATTTTTAATGAGTTTTTAAACAATGTCAATACTAATTCTATTACGTCATTTATGGACTCGAGAAAATATAAAAAATAGTGAATAAAAATTGTTTCACACTTCTATTTTAATTCTCACATCAGTTATAATTCACATTACTATTTAAAATTACAATGAATAAATTCATGTAGTTTAATCTCAACTTAGTCATTATTTAACATGAATTGCAGTTTCTTGCGATTTGAGATGAGAACATATGGATTAGATTATGAATAAAAAAAAATTAATCATAACAGATAATTATCTATGCACATTAATGTTTTTATTTACAGTTTATATATTACTATTAAGATACTAAATAATATTATTATTCAATTTATGGTCTATTTTGATTGGAATGAAAGGGTAATGAAAATTAAAGAGAGCAGTAGTAAAAATGTTCTCTCTCATATCTACATCTCAAAGGAGAGATGATTATATCTGTATTTATATTTATATTATATTTATCTATATAAAATATATAAAAATTAAAAAATTAAGAAGCCATGTTGTGTCTTAAAAATATAATGAGATATTTTTTTTATTAAATAATTTCATTATATTTAATCATATATTTTTTTAAATTTTTTATGTCATCAATAATCTTCAATAAATTTGTTTTAGTGTTACAAGTGAGTTGTTAAGTAATTATTTGACATAAATGAAATCATGGGTTAAATCTTTTTATATATGCAGTTGTTGAAATACTAATTGGTATATAAATAAAAATGTAAAAATAATTATAAAAAAACATTATATATAAAAAAATTAAATACTTATCAATATATAAAAATTAAGTTACATACAAATTAATAAATAAAAATATTCTAAAAACATGATAAAAAATTTACTTAATTTTTAAAAAAAAATAGTTCAAAAAATAACTTAGTTAATTTTCTCATTAATTAATTAAATCTAATTATTCGAATGAGAAATGTGAAAGTCTTGGGAACTGATCTAAATCTTTCGAAAAAAAAAACTAGATATTTGCACAATAAATAAACTTTAAACATAGCACGTGTATGGAAATGATAATAGTGTCAGATATTTGACCTGTCTCATCTTCTTCATTATTTTTTATGGCTGCAAGAAAGAGAGAGCGCAGAAATTGACAAGATGATATTCTACTCAATTTGAGACTGAAAAATTAAAATTTAATCATTTTAAGAAACATCAAGTTATACACAATTTATAAATAAAATAAATATGATAGTAAAAATTAAAATATAATTTACATGACTAAAGTATTGCTAAATAATGAAAATTTTGTGTTTTAAAATCAATTTAACAATGTTCTGTGTTAATTACAAAACATAACCAAAATTTGAAATCAACTACTACATTATTATTTTGTAGTACATCGTAAAGGTATCAGCTAGTGTAGTCCTTATCCTTACTACTGTGACCACCAATGCGTCTTCTACACGTGGTCTCAAACCTAATTACTTATCAATTTTCTTCTACCTATCCCTACCCAACCTTTACCCATATATGCATAAATACAAAATATTGCACACATATCAATCCTTAATATAATACTACAGTACAAAATCATTTTTCTCAAGTCAGTCACACCCTATCCAAAACTCTGTAAAACATGTACTATTATAGCTTATGATAAATAATTACATTCACGAGGTGTGGCATGGGTAATAGCTAGCTTTGTCCTGATGTGGGATTCCATCCCCCACCCCTCGCGAATAAACCCATGTCCGTGAAGATTCGTTGAATTAACTGGTCCCCCACCCCCTTGCTAATAAACCCATTTCGGTGAATATTAGTCGAAGTAACCGAAATAGGATTAGTCGGATTAACTGTGAACTGTAGGACGAATGAGACCAGGATTATATCTAACAAGAAAATAATTGCATTCACTCTATTTCTAAAAGCCAACAAAGAAAAAAGAATCCTCCTTTTGCGTAATTATTAGTATTATTCTTCGTAATTACCAGCACTAAGCAAGTATTATTAGATCAAACACTAATAATTAAGGTAAATAGTACATTGGATTAGGGAGCTTGAAGGTTCTTCTGCCTGAATTAGGTCCTGTTATATCACTCCATTGGTCTCCAATATTACCAACTATTCTATATCCATCCTCCTCTAATCTTCCTCTAACAGTGGATTTGAATACTGTGGCTGTTTCATTTTCAAATTCTGCACTTCTGCAACCATAAATTAATTATCACATTAATACTATATAGATAATTTAGGATTGATGATAAGAGGAAAAAAAAATTACCTTAATATAAGTTTCTCCCAAGTACGATATCCTTCTTGTTTGAGATTAGCAATTGTGGATTCTCTTTGTTCTTCATATCTTCCAGTCAAGAAAACAACCTTAACTCCTAAAGACAAAACGACGTCGTAAAGTCTTTTAGAATGCCACAGCATGGTTCCCTTATGTTTGACGGAATAAACCCAATCCGCCGGAATAATGGAATACGGTGACTCCGACCTGAAATTAATTTCCAAATCCAACAATACATAAAAAAAAATCTAATTATATAAACAATTAATGTCTTTGAATAAATAAATATAATTAATTATACCAAAGAATGTGACTAAGGAAGTAAGGAATATTGGAAAGAGAAGTTTCGTCAATATCAAAGATAAAAACACCCCGGCCATCTCTAGGAATAGGAAGATGTTTGATATAGTCAATAGCTTCTTCGATCACTGCATAAGAATCGTCACTGTATTCTTCGCCTAACAAGTAGCCTTTAACGTAACCTTTGCAGTGATCGGGAATTGCAGTTCCGACGGTAACGGTGTTATTAGCTTCATTTGCTATTCGCCAACTTTGACAATTTACTTTGCCGTAAGTTTGCTTTCGGCCGTGGTGGTGGAGACTTGCTTCTTGACTACTTGCAAGAAGATTACTTGTTGCTGCTATAAGAAAGAACAGAAGAAGCATCGCCATTTTCAAGGAAACTGTAAAGCCTGCTAGCTTTTTTTTTTTTTTTTATCGATGTTGATCTAATGTTTTCTTCGTTTTAGAGATATAAATCCGAAACAGTAAGAAATTAAGGTGCGCCACTTGTTAACGCTGCATGTGCCTCGTGTCCGTCTTCAAGACATGGTCTCAGACCTTACGTGTCCGTTCTCCATTACTTCCTTCCTTTCATTTCTAGTCTAACAACCCTACAGTATATACTATATTTATTCCTTTTTTTTAAAAGCATGGAGCTTTAAACCTCCTCACCGCTATATACTATTTTTGTTCATTTAAAAGAAACAAAATATTGCACATATATCTAATATTAACTCGAATATTTTTACGGCAACTTAGGAGCTTTGATTTGGAGAATCCTATTCTGCAGCAAGAATTGCCATTGGAGCACAGTTTGGTCCAAATCATGCAATTGATTTGACCAAGAATGAAAGGCCACTGCTCAGTAGCCATGAAAGTTGCTAACTTGAACATTATTACCTCAACGGGCTAACAATCCAGCCAGTGATCGGATTTTGCCTGCGTATTCTGAATTTTCTATGTGAACCACTTTGCAATCGTCCAAGCACAGAATAGGTAATTGAATCAGGAGTTAACCCTTGCTGCTTAAGTTTTGCATACAAATCCACTGCTTCTGCAGTTCTTCCACTCCTTTCCAGACAGTCAAGTAAAATGTTGTATGTTACAATGTTAGGGTAGCATCCTTCTGCTAACATTTCATCAGACAACCTGCAACCCGTTTCTACTCTATCTGTTTTACCGAAACACTCAATCAGCGTGCTATACGTAACCACATCAGGATTCAATCCTTTCTCTTGCATTTCCTTAAACCTCATGTGCGCTGCATCAACATCGCCATTCTTCCCCAGGAAATTAATCAAGGAATTGTACGAGATTATCAGGCTTGCAATCGCTGTCGTCAAGTTCTTCAAACATCTTATAGCTTCATCAACTTGCCCTGCTCGACCAAAGCTTGATATAAGAATATTATAGGTGAATGTCTGGTGAAGGGCCATCGCGTTTCATATTTTCATAAAGATCATGAAGATGAGGTATTTGCTTTAACCTGCCAAGAGCAGAGAAGACTGTATTATACATGATAGTATCAGTAGTTATTCCTTTCTCGTGAATTTTACTTAACAGTTCAATAGCCTCTATAGTTTTATCAGCGCTACACAAATTCTCTAACATGGACAAGCATGCATCCCTATCCCCCCTTTCATGGTAGCTCCACATGTTGCAAAACAACCTATGAGCTTCACTTGCATGCCCCAATTTGTTCAATGTTCTCACAAGATAAGCATAGACTGATCT